>JBBMOL010002875.1:0-20344 GCA_037954665.1 Laguncularia racemosa
GAAATGATCAGTATTTGGCTATCAATGTGTTGCGTGGAAATGTTACTTTCCCTACTAATGAGGAAGAATAGAGGGAGAACCAATTTCATATTTCCTATAAGGTCAAGGTAACCTTTGTGCTCTTATCATTGATGGTGGTAGTTGACCAATGTAGTGGTTATTTCACTAGTTAATAAATTAAAACTAGCCACAACCCCATATCCCAAGCCTATTAAATTGCACTGGTTAAGTCAACAAGGCAGTCTACATGTCACTCGAAGAGCTAAGGATCCATTTAGCATAGGGGAGAAGCACCATGATGAGATTGTCTATGATATTTTTCCAATGTGTGCATCACACTACTGCTTAGCAAACCTTAATTATATGATAGGACAGTGTTGTATGATGGGTTTAGGAACACCTATATGTTCTAGAAGGAGGGTAAGTGTATTGTATTGAATCCCATGTCACCTACTTAAGTACAAGAGGCACAAAGACAAGTTAATAAAAACTATTAAAAAGAAGTCCTATTTATAGGTCAACGTGAATTGGAGGAGGCAATCCAGGAAGAGAGGCCAGTGTATCTATTACAGATGAGATATGTGTTGGAAGTAGATGGACGAGAACAGTTACCCTCAACTGTGAATCAGTGCTAGATGAGTACATGGATTATATTCCCAAATGAGTTGCTTGAAGGATTACCCTAGTAAGAGGCATTGAGCATGCCATTGATTTTCAGCCTGAATCAATCTTACCAAAACCGACTTGCATGTCGCATGAATCCTAAAAAAGCTAGAGAATTAAAACGACAGGTGGATGAGTTGATAAAAAGGGTTTTATTAGAGAGAATATTAGCCTTATGCTATTTCTGCACTTATTATTCTAAAGAAAGATGGCATATGGAGAATGTGCACTAACAGTAAGGCCATCAACAAAATCAATATCAAATACAGGTATCCTATTCCTAAACTTGATGACATGTTGGATAAGCTGAATGGTGTATGGGTATTCTCTAAAGTAATCTTAAAAGCGAATATCACCAAATTCGTATGAGGGATGGAGATGAGTGGAAGACCGCTTTTAGAACACGACATGGTTTGTATGAGTGGAATGGTCATGCATTTGGGTTTACCATGCCTTTAGTACTTTCATGCGACTAATGAATCATGTCATGAAGGAATTTCTAGGAAAATTTGTTGTGGTCTATTTTGATGACATTCTATTATTTAGCAAAATATGGAAAGTCATGTAGAACATTTGTAGGTAGTCTTCTTAGTATTATGGAAACAGGGATTGTATGGGAATTTTAAGAAGTGTTCATTATGGAAATCAAAGGTAACATTTCTTGGTTTTGTTGTGACTGGTACTAGTGTAAAGGTGGATGAGAAAAATTTAAGGCTACCATGGAGTGGCTAACACCACAATCAGTAGCCGAAGTGAGGAGTTTTCATGGTTTGGCTTCATTCTATAAGAGATTTGTCAGGAACTTTAGTAGCATTGTCAGTCCATTGACTGAATTAACCAAGAAGAATGTTCTATTTCTTTAAGGGGTTTGGGCTCATAGGAGTTTTGAGGAAGTGAAGGTGAGGATAACTAGTGCCCTAGTTTTAGCACTACCAGATTTTGATAAACCTTTTTGATGAGATCCATGATGAGAGTCGACTCGGAAGAAGGAATGTGGATCCTCTTAAAGTGCCGCATGGACGATCACAAGAAGTCGAGCGAAACGACTCAAAGAAGCACTTAACGGGTTGATAAAGGATGTCCATGAAGCCGGAAAGGATTGGAGCAATTATGAAGTTGGAACGGATTGGAAACAAACCATGGGAAGACCCTTGCTCTATACAAGTCACAACCGGACACTGGATGAAGAGGGCGTGTATTTTCAAGGCACGGCCGTGTAGGAATCCCAAGATTGCATAGAATCATACACGGCCAGACACACGGCTAAAAGGTATGGCCGTGTATGGAGTCAAGCAAATCCACAGAAAGATACACGGCCAGAAGTACATGGTCATGTATATTGCCAGAATTTGCATAGAAAAGTACACGGCCGTATATCTCCCCGACGCCAGCCTTTTGTGTTGTTTTGTTATTTTACGCACTTATTGAAGTGACGTCATTTTGGACTTGTATTTTTACAAATTGTAACCCTAGTATAAAGCTCCTAGGGTTTAGAATAGAGATAGAACATACATCTTAGAACATTAAACACATTTGAGAGGCTCCTCTCTTGGTTCTTCAAGAACTAATTCGAACTTATCGGATTGATTTCCGTGGCGTTCATCCCGACCTTATCAATCGGTCTTTCATCCCGATTGTGGCGTCTTCACATTATACCAAGGTTCTTGTCTCGCTTATAGACAACGGGTCGTGGTTTCCACTTTAGGTGTTGGGTGTCTTAGGTAACGAATTTCCGAACGTATTGGTATTGGGTTTCGTCACGAGTTGGTGTGGTTCGTATCACTTTTGAATTAGAGTGTGATGCATCCGAGGTTGGGATTGGTGTTGTGCTAATACAGGAAAGGAGGCCTATTGTGTATTTCAGTGAAAAACTAATTGGCGAACCTTTAAACTATTCAGTTTTAGGATAAGGAATTTTATTCTTAGTACGTACATTGA
Organism: Laguncularia racemosa; assembly: GCA_037954665.1. Taxonomy (NCBI): domain Eukaryota; kingdom Viridiplantae; phylum Streptophyta; class Magnoliopsida; order Myrtales; family Combretaceae; genus Laguncularia; species Laguncularia racemosa. The sequence goes on from JBBMOL010002875.1 coordinate 2,602, forward strand.
TGAGTGGCAACAATATCTTCTCCTTAAAGAGTTTGTTATATATACAGACCATGAGTCACTGAAGCACATTTAAAGGCCAACAACGTTTATCTAAATGACAAGCCAAATGAGTGGAATTCCTAGAGAGCTTCGCTTATGTGATTAAGTATAAAAAGGGGAGTACAAATATGTAGCTGATGCATCATCACGCAGTATGTATTATCACTTCTCTCTATAAAAATTACTTAGGTTTGAGTTAATGAAGGACAGTATGTTCATGATGATCACTTAAAATGATTTGTTGAGCAATGTTTTAGAGGAAATATGGTAGAGGGGTATTATATGGTAGATGGTTTTCTATATAGAGCAGGAAAATTGTGTATACCCTGTGGCTCTATTAAGGAATTGTTGGCTCAGGAAGCTCATGTTGGAGGGTTATCTAGGCACTTTGTTGGAAAGAGGACATTAGAGTTGTTAAAGGAACATTTTTATTGGAGGGGTATGTTGAAAGATGTCCACAGGTGTTAGAGAGATGTGGTTTGTAAGAGGGCAAAGGGAAAGAAGGGAGCTTGGGGAGAATATATGCCTTTACCTCTGTTTACACTGCCTTAGATTGATATAAGCATAGATTTTATCTTGGGTCTTCTAAGACACGAAGAGGCAAAGACTCCATCATGGTGGTCATCAACCGATTCAAAAAAATGTCACACTTTATACCTTGCTACAAAACAGATGATGCACTTTTTATTGCTAACCTTTTTGCGAAGGAAATTATACAATTACATGGTATTCTTCACAGCATAGTGTCTGATGGAGACACTAAATTCTCAGCTTCTTCTAAAAGACACTTTGGAAATGACTTAGTACTCAACTAAATGTATAGTACATCTTGTCATCCCCAGATGGACGGCCAAATAGAAGTTGTCAATCGTACTCTTAGGGCCTTACTAGAGCAACGGTTAGTAAGAATCTTACCGATTGAGACTTATGTCTCCATATTATAGAGTTCGCTTATAATAGTTCAACTCTAATTCAACTAATAAGTCTCCTTTGAAGTGTATATGGCTATAATCCTACCCTTCCATTAGATTTAATAGCTAACCCAGTGATGTGCCTAAAACTAAGATTGAGCACATACAAAACCAATTTGAAAGACAATCAAACTAGTCTCAATCACATGAACAATGGCGTCAATTTCCAATGAATGTAACCAATTCTTCAATTAGGATGTGTTTTAATCTTAAATCCAAATATGATATAGCTCTGATACCAAATTATGATATGCCTAAAAGGGAATTAAGCACAATAAAAAACAACCCAAATAAAACCCCAAAAGACAAGACCAATTTGGTTCACTGTTAGAGCAAAATTAGACCGTAAACCCTAAATGAAATTTTTTATCCAAATGTTATGTTTCATGAAATGATTGACACGTTGAAGTATTCCTCAATGAAGGTCACAAATGATACTTGAAAAGCCACATGATTGCTACACAAAAATCAACAAGAACAATAAAACCGGGATCCCTTTTCCACAACCAATGCTTTCACGGTTCAACAACAAGTAAAATAGAGGAATAGAAATCAAGTATAATTGGAACTCAATTAAGCGCACAAATTTTTGAATAATAATGAATCAAATCTGACCAAGAAATGCTCCAATTCAACCTTAGATATTACACACTAGAGAAGAAAGGAAAACACAACAATTTGAAATTGATATGACTCACAATTTCAAGTGTTGCACTCACCACAATCTCAACTCTTGGGATTGAAATTGATAAGAAGAAATTTGAACTAGGAAGCCCTAATTCTCTCACGTAAAGTGAAGGTGTTTAATATGAAAAATTCCCTCCCTTTAGGGTTAAAAAAGTCCACAAATTACAACTATGCCACTTTTAGGATGGCCGGTCCTAAAAGACAATTATAAGCAAATGAAAGTGTCCCAAAAGAAATTACAACATAAATAGTCCAAGTAAATACAAATATATAAAAAATTAGTCTTCAAGAAGCTAGCTCTTCCATAGGATTCTGTCGGCCCAGCTCATTGTCGGTTTCGGTCGGTCTATGGATAACCTACAAGCTGAGTCTTAGTGAATTTGTCCATCACCTAGTTTAAAGCATGATAATGTGTGTCTGTTGGAATATACAATACATGAATAAGAGAAAAGAGGTTAGAAAATGAATAATTCCGGGGTCGATGTGGTCAAAATGGGCCCTCGTTACCAAGATTCAAAATCCTTTGGTTCTTGCCCTATTGATAAGTCTTGTCGGATTTTGATTCCTATCACCCAGCAATGAAGGAAGAAAGTTTGAGTAGAGTAGAGCATGTAAAGAGATTCAAAACTTCATCAATAGGCTTCTAAACATCTTAAGAAAACTTAGGAGCAGCAGAAACTTTAGGGTAATGAAAATAGGAAAGCTAAGATTTACAATCCCTGTGACTTAATTTAGATTCATCTCAACAAGGACAAGTTTCCTCACAAGAAATCACAGAACTTTCACCTAAAGCAGATGGACCATTCAAAATATTGAAGCGCATCAACATAATGCTTACAAGTTGGAGCTACCTAGAGAATACAACATTTCTATACATTCACTATAGCAGACCTATCACCTTATTCATCATAAGACATTCACGAAGGACCATCAAATTTAAGGGCAAATCTTCCACAAGCTCAACGAGATGATGGAAATCAAACCATTCCAGTTACTAGACTACTCACTCGAGTAAGAATCAAAGGGTTACAAAACCTCACATTGAAAGTTCTACTTAATCAGATGAAACCCAAGGAGAATCATCTAGTTTCTTCATTCATTTGGCATGATTGTTGTATATTCAATCAAATACACTTGTCATTGCTTTATGATAACATTTGACAATTCAAGCCATTGGTGTATGTATTTTCAAGGCAAATAGTGCACTATTTAGGTCGGCCATAAAGACCGATGGTGTACTATTTAGGCTAGCCATAAAGGCCAGCAGAAACACTATTTAGGCCGGCCATAAAGGCCAATGGTGTACTTTTCCAAAGTCAATAGCTTACATTTTAGGCCGGTTGTGTTATGTTGTGTCAAAACCAAATTCTTAGGGGATGAAGCTTTGTATTCGATATTATACATTTGGGGAAGGAAAAGGGGATAGAACTTTGACCTTTGAGATATATACATTTGAGATTTTTCTCTCTTGCTCATATCAATCTTTGATTATGGCAAGTGACGGCATCTAGATTATTGTGTATCATATCAACTAATCCATACTAGGACTATCCTCTTGCTAGTGCGTAATATCTGGTAAAGGATTAGGTTTTTCATGTTGTTATTGTTTTGAATTTGTTCAAATTATTGGTTGTGATTATCAATTGGGGATTACTAGATTCTGAAATTGGAATTTGGCCCCAATCACAATGCAATTGGGCTATGCAACAAGCTCAATCTAAGCCGAATCACTAAAACTAATGGGGGTTATTACCAAGAGATGCCCTAAATGTATAGATTCGATCGAACAGGATAAGGAGGAATATGTTATATTACCCCAGTCAAGTCTAGGTAGCTCATCTACTATTCCTTTTGATGATATAGCTAGTATATCACAAATGATGCACCAAATGTTGAGTATACAAAGGACCATGCAGAGAACATAAGATGAATATGTAGGAAATTCCATGGAAATTTCAAGAGGTTGCATCATAAAGTTAATAGGATATAATAACTAAATTAAGAAAATTTGTTTTTTTAAAGGTTCTTTGATACGATTCCAAGAGCTAAGATATGAGCGCTAAAGAAAAACAAAGTCAATTCGAGCTCTAGGTGGCAGTGCGGGGTCCAAAAAAAAGGAGAACATAAGTGTCGGGAGGACCCAAGGCGAAGTTCAGCCAGCCTTAAGTCGGCCTTGAATTAAAGGGCGGCCAAGTTAGCTTCAAGGCCGCCAGCCTTGGAGTTGGCCTATAAAAGAAGGCCGCCGGCCTTTGGGTGCCGACCTTGAATTGGTTTCGCACAATTTTTTTTAAGATGATATAAATAGGCGTCCTTTAGGGTTTTTCGAGAGAGAAATGTTATTTTTTTAGTTGTAAACAGAAACACTTTGAGCGGTGAATCTTCTTTGGAGATTTATGAATATTGGGAATTGATTTTCTCTTTATTCTTGTTGTTTTATCAAATTCTTAGTTCTTTAGAATTTGTGGCGAGCATTGTTTATTGAATTCTTGGAATTCTTTAACCGTAGTGATTGATTTATAGAACTTGGTCTCTATCGTTCTATGATTTGATTGCAAATTAGTTTAATTTTATCAATCTTGGCATCTATTACATTGGTAATTTTATCCCTATCTTTGATTTTTATTCGTTAGTACCAAAATTCAGAAAACCCTAAAAATTTGTAACGTTTGATTATTATTAACGATTTGATTTGTGTGGAAGGATTCGTTTCTAATTCCGTGTCATTTGGTATCAAAGCATATCCGAATTCGTATCATTTGGTATCAGAGCGTTTCCAATTCCGTATCATTTGGTATCAGAGCAAAGGTTGGGTTCGTAAGGATTCAGAGCGAAGGATTCGATCAGAACATGGGTTAAATCGGTAAGGCTGTTGAATCTCAACTCAATTGTAGTTTTAATTCAATACTACTATTGGTTGGGAAATTTGGGAATTTATTTTGATAAGTATTGCTGTGAATTCGATTGTTGGGCATTGAATTGGTGTTTGGGGCTGTTGTTGAGAATTGGGGTTTTTAGTGAATTTCTATTACTGAATGTGGATTGGTAGAGTTGTCGTCGCATGGAAGTGTTAATAACAATAGCAATGGGAATGATGTTGATAATGGGGGGTGAGGTTGTGACTAGGGCTGAGTTCAACCAAATCCAAGAAAATCTTAGATTGATTATGGAGAGATTGGAGGTTAGGGATAGAAGAAGCCATAGTGGTGCAGGAATTAGGAGGAGACATTCTAGTGGTGAATCTGATGCTGGTAGTGAAAGGAGTAGGAGAGGAAACAATGATGACAGGCGTAAGGGGATTGAAAACATTAAGCTGAAAATTCCACCTTTCACTGGTAGTAGTAAACCAGAGGAATTCTTAGACCGGGTGCCACGGGTTGAGAAGGTGTTTGACTGCTATGAGTGAGATGAGCGCATGAAGATGAAAATGGCATCTCTAGCATTCTCTAAATATGCTAGCTTGTGGTGGGATAAATTACAAACTGAGATACGGAGGGTTGATGAGGAGAAAGTGCGTTCATGGGCTTTGATGAAAGGTTGATGAGACGTAGATTTGTGCCAGACTACTATAAACAAGAGATGCTGATGGAGTTGCAATCCTTGAGGCAGGGTAAGAAGAGCACAGAAGAGTATGTGAAGGAGTTTGAGACACTAGTTGGGCAAGATGTGATATTAGGGAATCATCAGATGAATCCATAGCTTGTTTCATCAATGGGTTGAAGATGGACATTGCCAATGTAGTGGAACTCCAGCATTATCAAACTCTTGAGGATGTGATTAAATTAGCCAGTCAGGTTGAGCGGCATCAGCGCTGGCGAGATCAGAAATCATATCAACACCATAAGTCAGATAACGGTGAGAGGGAGAAGGAAAGGAAGGAAAAAGGAAAGGCAATCTCTAGTGAGGCTATTTTACCAAACATAACAAAAGAAAAGCAGGGATATAAAATGTTTTAAGTGTTTAGGACTTGGCCAGATTGCTTCTCAATGTCCTGATAAAAGGGTTATGGTCATAAAGGGGGATAAAGTTGAGAGTGAGGAAGAAGAACAGAAGAGTACTGAGGTAGAAGAGGAAGATGAAGACATTACAACGAATCCAGTACAGGGAGACTTGCTAATGGTTAAGCAGGATAAAGCTGTTCATAATCAGAGAGCCAATTTATTTCATATCCAAGGCATGGTGCAGGGGAAGACTTGTTTGATTGTGGTTGACATAGGCAGTTACACTAATGTTGCTTCAGCAAGCTGGGTTACTAAGGGTTGGGTTTACAGGTGGAGCAGCATCCAAGACCTTATTGCACTTCATTGGTTAAGTCCACAAGGAGTTGTTCATGTACACAAACAGGTTTGTGTTCCATTACTTATTGGTGATTATACTGACGAAATTGTTTGTGATGTAGCTCCCATGGAAGCTACACATTTGATCCTTGGAAGACCTTGGCAGTATGACCTCAGAGCCAAGTATGATGGATACACCAATGAGTACACCATTCAACAACAGGACAAAGCATACAAGCTTCTTCCTATGAGTCCCAAATTGAAGTACAACAAACAAGATTGATTTACCTTAGAAGCCCCAAGGGGAAAAAGGAGTCTGTTTATGTGGCCCAGCAGGATGGACGATACAGATTCGAGGTCGAATCTTTTTCAACATGGAGGGAATGATATGATTCCAAAAGCTAAGATACGAGCGCCAAAGAAAAACAAAGTCAATCCGAGCTCTAGGTGGCAGTGCGGGGTCTAAAAAAAAGGACATAAGCGTCGGAGAGGACCTAAGGCGAAGTTGGGCCCTCCTTAACCCGGCCTTGAAAAAAAGGCGGCCCGGGTTAGCTTAAAGGCCCCCGGCCCCTTGGAGCTGGCCAAAATTTAAGGGCCCGCCGGCCTTCAGGTGCTGGCCTATGTATTTAGGCGCTTGCCTTGAAGGGGGTTTCGCAAAATTTTTTTTTTAGGATGATTGATAAGCCCGAAAAATTACCCTTATTAGAGTAATGAAAATTGTGCTTTATTGTTGTTTTTTTTAATGATTTGTTGAAAAAAAGGGGATGTTTAATGGAATGAATTTTAAATTTTCAGGATCTTCTAGAGTTTTTCTGGAGGGGGGGAAGGAAAGTTTTGAAGAGTCAGAGAAATTTTGGGAAAGGGAAATTAAAAACATTAAATGTAAAAAAAAAAAAATTCGGGGAAAGTACACAAGTGAGAACCCCCATGCACTTTGTTTGTTTTATTGGTGTATACTAAAAGGGTTTTCTGGAAAGAAACCCCGAGCAAATTTAATCCCCTTGTATTTTGGGCTTGTGTATCTAATTTTTGCTTCTGTTCGATGACTTTTAAAATTACTGCCCAATTTGTCCCACTCTTATGTACTTGCTGGGTGTTTTTCCCACAAAAGGGGACCCCCGGAAAAGCAAGCATGAGAAAAATTTTCTTGGGGTTTCCGGTCGTGTATATACCCAAATTTGGGGGTCAGTATAATAAAATTTCGTTTCCCCTTAAAAAAGATTTACGAATTTCCATTTTCTTTACTTGTTAACAGAAAAAAGGGGAAGAAGATTTTTTCCGTTTCCCAAGGGAGTTTGAAGACCTACGAAAAAAAGTTTTTTATCTTTAATTTTTTGTGACCATGAACTTTATCTATTCTTTTTTAATTGCTTTTTCTTTTTTTCAAATTCAGGGAGGAGTAGCCCCTTAAAATTAGATTTTTTTTTGAAATTCTTGTCATGTGAAAAGATTTGGTCCCTAAGGGAAAAGTTTTTGGGGACTTTCTTATGTTTAATTGCATGCTTTAAATTTGTTTCTTAGTTTTCATGTTAGGGAAATATAAATTTTATTTTGAAATCAAAAATTAAAGTTAATTGAAAAATTGCTCATTTGATTAGATCAAATGAAAAATTAATGAGTTTGATTGTTCTTCTAGAGATGGGAAAACCCAAGAGTTTCTGTTTACATCGATTTTTTGATGGGGAATTCATGTGCTTTTCCCAATTTTTGGTTTTGCTATTAATAAGGAGAGATCCTTTTTGAAAAAACCTGGGAAATTAGATGGGTTTGATTTTTATTGAAAAAAGTATTTAAACTTGATAGAAAAATTCGCATTTAAAGAAGTAAATTTTTATGACAATCTTCAGAAATCTAATGAATTAAATGAAGGGGAAGGGGTTTAGAAAAAGGGATCTGGGTTTGCTTTTTTTAAATTTAAATAAATTTCAAAAACCTTTTTTTTTTTTAAAGTGAGTTTTTAGTTTTGAGTTAGAGTAATCAAGTTTCACCCAAAATTTTTTAAAGCGAGGGTTTTTAGATAATGGGGAACGGGTTAGTACTAGAAATTTGGGGTGTACTTTGGGGGCAAACCTTGTGCTTACTTGATATTTACGTACAATAGGTGCATTTTCCTTTGCTTCGTAGAAGGTTAAGAACAAAAATTTTAAATTATTAAAAACTACGTTGGAAACAATAAATTTTTTTGGGCGCCGCTCCCGGGGGGAAAAGCCAAATTAGAAACCTTTTTTACTTTTTTAATTTAGCCAATTTTTTTTTTTCTTTTTTTTTTTTTTTCCCTTTTTTTCCCCTAAAAATTTTGGAGTTCCATAATTGATTTGTATTACATTTACAGTGCATGCCCAAAAAAGCCCCCCCTATGGGAACTTGCTGTTTTTAATCCAAAAGCTGGGAAAATTTTTCGTTGTTATCAAAAAAAGCAAAACACTCAAATGAGTAAAAACATCTTTTGGTATTAAAGGGGAGAATCATTAAAGGGAAAAGAAATGGGCTAATAAAGTTAAAAATCGTGCTCAAGAGCAAAATCAAGGAAAATTTTGTTTTTAGACCCCTTGAATCATCAACTGGTTGATAATAGAGAGGGCCCAGGGTTTAATGAGCCACCTAAAACCCAAAATTTTGTTTTTGCCAGGCCAAAATTTGATAGGTGTTGGCTTCTGAAATTGGTCCGCCCTGGAGTGGAGGAAATTTAATTTTAAAACTTAACCCCAAACCATGATTCTGATTGGGTGCAGAAAATTTAATTTGATGGTTTACGGGATGAAGTCTAAATGCGCTTACCCAAATTTTTTCTGGGATATGAAAATACCTTAAAATTTTAATGGAGTTTAGTGATGATGTGATCCCCCTAAAGAACTTTCCCATTTCTTTGAAAGACAAGGCTAAGCAGTGGCTAAATTCTTTCCCCAAGGAACTCCATTACTAGAGGGCAAGGTCTGAAAAGGGAAGTTTATGGACAAATTTTTTTCCCTCCTTCAAAGACCGCTAAACTTCGAGCTAGATTCAATCTTATCATAAATTTTAAACATGGAGACGTTGTTTAAAAACCTAGGGGGAAAATTCAAGGACTCAATGCGGAAATCCCCAAAACCTATGGGATCCCAGAGTGGCTTAAGTTCAGATTTTTTAATGGGTTGAAATACCCAACAGACAAACGTAGATCCCGGGAAATTTGGTGGCACCTTAAACCCTTAAAATCCTTAAAAGAAAGGGGTTTTGACTCTTTTTGAAGACATGGGGGGAAATAATTTTTGAATGGTCACATGGCGGGGTAGGGGAAAAAGAAGGTGGCAGGCATTCTTATTGGATGTAGCTATTTATAATCCAAAGTTGAGGTTTTAAATTAGAAAAAAAATCGAGGGGTTTTTGCCCGGTCTCACAACTTTTGGGTGGCTTTGGGGAACCCCTCAGGGGGTTTGGGGAAAGGGGCCCAAAGGAGCAAGTGGATTTTTTGGGGGGAAAACCCAATTCCCCCCGGGAACAACCCTTTCAGAAAATATTTTTAAAACCCAGGATGGAGAAATCCCCCAAAAATTTTTTCTTGGACTAACAACAGTAATATTCAAAAGGGAACCCCGAATCCTCCCCCAGGTTTAGAGGCCATCGGTCCCGAGTTCCCAAAACCCCCCACTTGAAAATCTCCTCACAAAATTCTCAAAGGGTTCGAAGGAGACAGAAGTCCTTAGATTTATTCTGAAAAATCAAGACTCGGCTCTGAGGGGAAAAAAAGAGGCATCAATACACAATCTTGAAAAAAACCCGGGCGGCAGATAGCTAAGCTTTTCGAGAGATCTCAAAGGGTTTACTGCCCGGAAACACGGAAAAACCCAAAAATAGAGGGAAAATGTTAAAGGTATCACATTTCGAAGTGGTAAGGAAAAAAACACAAAGGGTTTAAAGAAGGAAAAGGGGTGGGGGGGACTGAACCAGCAAAAGAATAAGCCCGTTCTCAAAGAAGGGGGAAAAAAATTTTAAAAAAAAAACACCTAAAAGAAAACATCCCCCCATTTTAAACCCATTTTAAAAACCAATGTTCCTTACCCCGCACGAATCAAAAAGGACAGAACAAAATGAAACACATGACAGATTTTTAAAGTTTTTCAAAGGGAATTGCATATAAAACCCCCACTTTGGGTTTAGGCATTATCACAAAATTTCCACGATATGCAAAATTTTTTAAAGAGTTGCTATCGAAAAAAAAAAAAAAAAAAAAAAGGAAAACTTGAGAGTTCTTCACTGTAACTTTAGGAGGAGGGAAAGCTCTGCGGTAATTTTAAAACAAACTCCCAAAAAAAGTTAAAAGATCCTGGGAGCTTTACCCCTCCCTTGCTTGATAGGGAATTTATTGAAGGAAAAAAAGGCATTGGTGATTTTGGAGCCAGCATTAAAATTTTATGCCATAAAAAGGGTGTTCCAAAAAATTTGGTATTAAAGAGCCGGGAAAACCAAACCAAAAAGAGTCTTCAGTTAGCCGAAAAGATCAATTCAAAAATTTCCCAAAAGGAGTAGTTGAAGATGTTTAGTGAAGGGGCAAGAAATTCATCTTGCCGGCGGATTTGTTATCCTTGGGCATGGAAGCAAATTTTGGAGATCCCCTTTTTAAAATTGGGGGGGCCATTTTTGGTACTGCTGGGGCCTAATTGATGTTGGGGGTGGGGAAATTGTGTTTTAGGGAAAGGGGAAAGAAGAGGGCGTAATGTAAAAGCCTGAGTCCCTTTGACAAAGCCTGCACCATTTAAAGATACATGCTATGCAATCGACTACCCTTTAATTTTGCGGGATCGGGTTCATTGCAAAAACCTGTTTTATTGGTGATGCATTGGGAAATTTTGTTTTATGAAAGGGGGGAAAAAGCAACCTAAAAAAAATGGCGGTTTTTGAGCGTTGGGCAATAAATTAAAAACAAACCTGAGTTGAGAGAAGAAAGAAGCCCTTTTAAGATATGAATTTGATCCCCCATTCAGAGATAAAACCTTCAATTGAGGGGAAACCCCCTGAGTAGAATTGAAAAAATTGCCAAAAATTAAATTCAATAGGCCCTTTTTGAAGAAGATTCTAAACTTCCGCGTCATAAGTGATTTAAAAACCCAGATCGAGATTTAGAGGAAAAAGGGTTTTTGCATTTTCCAAGGGGGAAAAACAAGAAAGCAATTGCATGGAAAATTGCCTTTTATAAAAGGGGGTTAGGCCCCCATTTTGTACACACAAAATTTGATGGAAAAATTGTGTCAAGCCGTGGGTACAAAGCAGAACCCACTTAATCTTAAAAAAAAAAAAAAAAAAAAAAAAAAAAAAATGAGAGATGTTGTAAAAAAAGGGAAATCTTTAAATTTCTTTATGCAGGAATGATCACCTGATTTCTGATAGGGGTCATGGGTGAGCCCCCCTTCAAGTTGTCCCGAAGAAAGGGGGGTTTTGACAGTGGTTTCCCCAATTTAAAAAAAGAAAATCATCCCGTTTAGAAAAGTCACTGGATAGAGAGTTTGTTTTGTTTTCCGCAAGCTAAATGATTTCAAATCGAAAGGATATTTTCCTCTTCCAAATTTTTGGTCCAAAAAGTTGAAAGGGTTTGGGGTCATGTTTTTACGTTTCCTCGATGGAAAGTCTGGGTATTTTTTGATTCCTATCGAAAAAGAAAGGGGCCGGAAAAGACGAAATTAAATGGGGCCCCCTTTGGGGCCTTCGCTTTTCGACGGGATTGGCCCTTTTTAATTTTTGCAACGCTCTAGCCAAAAATTTTTAGTGATGCATGGGGCTATTTTTGAGGATATTTGGGAGGAGACAAGATGGAAAATATACATGGGTGATTTTTTTGTTTTCGGGAATTCTTTTTATGGGTGTCTACACATCTTGAGTTAGTGTTTTCAAAGTTTTGAAAAATTTTAACCTGGGCCTAAATTGGGGGGAAAAGTGTCATTTTTGGGGAAAAAAAGGTATTTTTTTTGGGTTTTTAAAAACCCCCCAAAAAAAGGCATTTTCCCAAGGGTGATTGGCGAAAGGCTTTTGCTTACTTGGGGGCCAAAAAAGTTTTGGAAAAAAAGGAGGAGTTTTAACCTTATTTCATTCCATTTGGCTCCAAGGGGTTTAATTTTTTTCGAGTAACGCCCTTTTAAAAAACAACGCTTTTGGGAGGCAAAAACCCCTGTTGCTTTTTGGTAAGTTTTTTTCCTTAATCTTTTCTTTCTTTATTTCACCCCTTGTTTTGGGGTAAATTTTGCAAAGGGCAACAAGTTCAGAGGGGCTGCCAAGTTTGGGAAATTTTAGGAATTAAAAAAACCTTAATAGAGCTTCTTTTAAAACTTTTAAGTGTGGGGAAAAAATTTAGGTTTGGGAAAACCTTTTAAAACGAATGCAAGAAGAAGTGATGAAAAGGTATGTTCTTTGATTACCAACCCAAATACACTAGGGGGTATATCTGGTTTTTTCAGGGCATGATTTGAGGGTTTTTTCTAAATTGACCTTTGAAATACCCAAAAAGGGGAAAAACATCATGGTGTGCCCTCCCAAAGCCCCTTCAAAAAATGCTCATTGTGATTTTATCAGAGATCCAAAAAAGGTAAGCTTGTGTACCCGGTTTGTGTATTAACCCACAGAAGGACAATTTGATCCGAAAAAGGTACACAATCGTGTAAATTGGGGCGTGTATCGGGCCCACAAAACCCCCCCCTTATATACAAGGAAAAAAAGTAACGCTGTGTTCCTGGGCATGTATTTGAAACCCCGAAAAGCTTTTCCCCCGATAAATGAACAAGGTACAAACTGTGTAAATTTTAAACCCACAGAAAGGAATCCCAAAATATACAACCAAAGTTTCACGGGCCCTGTACTTGGTCGTGCATCTAATTTTTTTCGTTTTTCTAAAAGGACTTTCCCCACTTCACCCTTGGGCCCCCTTTCCAAAAACCCTTTTCAAATTTGTGTATTTTGAACCCCTCACTCCCACTTACTTTATTTCCTTTTCCCTGGTTGTTCTTTCCCACCTTTAAAATTTTTTTCCCTTTCAAAGGGCTCAAGGTAAGAAAGTTTTCTCTTCTTCTTCTGCTACTTATTTCAAAACGGTTGTTGCTCGGTTTTCTTTTTTGATACCATACATGCTTGCATCTATGATGATGGATGATGAGTGATTTCGCAGTTTGGAAGTCGATTTTTGTGATCGTAACTTTTTGAATCACGGAACATGTATGTTTGAGTATGAGTGGCTGCCAAAAAAAGTGAACAACATTTGGGGTTTGAACAAAATATTTGGGACTTTGATTTTGGGGGTTTTTAAAAAATTTTGTTGTGTTTTTTTCCCGATCTTTTTTTTTAGAAACCAAGTTATGAGGCCTTTTTTTTTATGATCACTAAAACTACCACCCTAGCTTCTTGAATAAAGATTCGAATTTTTATCGTTTGGGATGCTTTGGGTTGTTGTATTTACATTTTTTGCCTTCGGGAAGGTAGTTGATAATTTTAAAGCACAAGCCCTGTTTTGGGTTTTTATGGTAATTTGGCATGTTGGGGAGGGAGTACACAACGGGTACACGATCAGTACCTTGGTTTGTGTATCCAACTGTGCTTTTTCCTCCTTATTGGGAAAAACCTAACAAGTCCTATCATTTTTTTTGTGTAATTGATGACCTAACTTATTTTGAGCCATTGTATTCTCGAATGATAAAGACATTGGGGACAATGTCTCAATCTAAGTGGGGGGAAAGGGGGATCTAAAAAAATTTTTGATAAGGGTTGTGCTGAATTGTATGAGTCATTAAAAAATTTTTCCCCTTTTTTTTTTCTTTTTGCTTGATAATCAAATTTTTAAAAATCTGATTGAAAATTACGTAGTATTTTAGAAATTCAGTGATGAACCTCTAAAGAGTTTTGTGCATATCCCCTTTGTCTCTTTGGAAACATTGATACTTAGTCAAATTTATGGGATAAAATCGCTTGAAACTAAAAGTCTTGAGACCCCATTTAATCTTTTATGAAAGGGCAAATAAAATGTTCATTTGGTGTCCTTCTTAGAAGATCTCTTTAAGTAAAATTTAAAGAAAGCATGTTAATTAAAAAAAGGATTGGTTAGTATGGGCGGCTTCGGTCCCCCCAGAAGAAGGGAAATTTGACTCCCCTACTAACTATCAAAATAATAAGTTTAAGGTAATAGAGGTTCGACGAGGTTCCTTTAAAACCTGGTACCTAAGGTGTCTGGCCTGGGATCGGTCGACTGAGGAAATTACGTAATAAAATGAATTACCATAAAGGCAAAAATTGGAGGGTCCTGAACTCGGTAATTAAGCCATAGGAACGCCCCCAATTTGGGGGATAAACGTTCGTTAACTCGGGTGTGAGCCAGGTTATCGGTTTTTAAAACTCGTTACATAGGTTGCAAAATCCTAAAAAACCCGAACCAAAAAAAAAAAAGGGATGAAACCGTGAAATATTTCAAAGAATAAAATCTTTGAAGGGATCAAATAAAAAAGGGGGAGGAATCCAGGGGAAACATAGATCCAATGTACTTTCATTATTTTACTGAGAAGATAATTGAGAAGATTATAGACTCTTTAGTGGTGGTTGAAATGTACCAAGTTTCCTTTGGCTCAAATTGATCTTATGTCTAATTTTGATCATGAAAGCCGTTGTTAAATGATGAGGGTAAAGCTTGGTTTACACTGATTAATCTTAGAAATTTGACTAAAGTATCTTTGTTACAATACTTTCATGACAAGGTGAGAAGCACACTCATTAGATTGAGGGATTGCATTGAGCTTTAAAGAATAAAATTCATAAATGCTAATGTCTGAGTAGTATTATTTGGTAACGATAATTCATGATTAATGAGAAGTTTGATTAATGTTTTATTTTACTTGAGGACAAGCAAAGACTTAAGTGTGGGAAAGTTTGATAAGTCGCAAAATACCCTTATCTAGAGTAATGAAATTGTGCTTTATTGTTTTGAAGAGTCAGAGCAAATTTGGGAAGGAATTGGATACAATTCCCTGCGAAAAAAAAAAAAAATTCTGGAAAGTACCCAAGGGAGATACACCCCATTGTGGGTGTCAAATCCAACCAAAAAAAAAACCTACTCCCAGACAATTATATGATTTGGGATATTTTGTGGTGGTAGGGTCGAATCAAGAGATTTGGGTTTAAAATTATTTCTATTCAAGGAGAATAAAGGGAAAGATAAAAGGGGGGTTTTGTTTGTGAATCAAAATAAAGTAAAACAAGTTAAGAAAATCGGGTTTTTAATAAAAGCCTTTGGGCCCAAAAGGGAAACAAGATAGTTTAAATTCAAGGAATTGATATCGATGCAAATGTTTTCTTTTTTAGTTCTAGATTAAAAAAAGGGGTTTTGGTTATTAACAAGCCCCTAACAATATCTCTCCTTAAATTCCTCGATAACCTCGACAAGCGCTTTTTAATTATTTCCCCTTAAATTTATTAAAAAACCCCAGACAAGCGCCCTTTAAGGGTTTAAAACTATTTAATAAGCATTAAAAATCTAGAGAGCCACCAATTTTATGCCAAATTTGATTATTAAAATAACCCATTTTTAAAAATGATCATACACCTCCTAACATGAATTCGATCATTTTCTTTTTTTAAAAACCCAAAAATGTTATTGCCCTCAATAAGACTAGAACAATCAAACAATTACCCGGGGTTTGACGTGTAGTTGACAAAATATTAAAATTGCTAATTGAGTAGAAGAGCTCTATTCCCTACCAATCCAAAAAAGATAATAATGACAAAACGATCAGAAATATATGTTTCCCGAAAACAAAAAAAATAGAATAAATACAAATCAATTAGACCTCACAATTTTGGGGGGAATTTAAACATCCTTTTGACCCTTTTGGTTTGAAAAAATAGCTTAGCCCACACATGTTCATCAATAAAACGAAAATAAAAAGTAAAGACATAATGAACCCGGTTGCCTACTCTGCCTCCAAGATGATCCCAAAGGGGTCTTCAAGAAAACCAAAAGATTCAAAAAAAATTTAAAAGTTTCCCCAACCCTCTAAAGGGGTTTGGGTCTATTTAAAATTTTAGATGACTTCTCTAATTTACTTGAATTGGCATCCTTGACTCCATTTGACCTGATTTATCACGATTATAGAATTAAAGTACCATTTCCTTATGATTTCTATAAAATCAATAATAATTTAACACAATTTATACTATAAAGATTGAGTATAAAATGGCTCTATCAAATTCCCACACACTTAAACTCTTGCTTGTCCTCAAGCAATTGCATCAAATCAATTGAGAAATCTGTCATAGATTATACAAACTTCTTTTCATCATTCCAAGCATCTATTCATTTGTAATTCATGACTTGTAGTTTTAATGTCTACTACTTCAACCAAACTGGTTTCCTGTGATCAAATTACTATGGGCAAAATTCAATAGCTAATCTAAACAAAACAAACTTTAATCCTCATGTTTAGCAAAAGAATTTTTATTCCAAAAGTAAATACTTAATCCACTAAGGAAAAACACCCAATTAAACTTCATTGGACATTAGCAAACATATAATCCTTGCAGTATAAAGTAAAAGCATATGGTATAAGCTCTTTGCTAGATATTCTCCCTTTTATACATCTTTGTTTTATTCAATGAATGTTTACATTCATGTTCTTTTGATCTATTCAAGCATCTATTTTAACGGGTTTTTGCCCGCTTCTTTTCATGAACTTTCGCCTTTTCTCCCTTATCGTTATAGTGAGTTCATTGAGTCGGCACATCTCGAGCTCATCACTCAAGTGACTGGGTTTTGAGATACCCCTACGGACTCTTCCTCACTCTAACATTCAAGTTTGAATACTCTTAACTCAATTAGTTGAATCATTGGAGTAATGGCTATGCTTGATTCTTTTTTTTTTTTTTAAGTGTTATGATTGCTTTACAAACAACTTCAAAGAGTATACAATAGCTAATATAACCTAGAAGTAAACTTGTTTATTTTTCACTTAGGGACTCGACTTACTCTTAGACTTCCAATTCTAAAGCTAAATACAAGGTAAATTTGTTTCTTAAAGATTTCACTACTTAATTTTAACCATGTATTCTAATCACAGCAGTGGGTGAGTAAAACATTTGAACAAGTCAATTTCACATTTTGTAGATGCTTATTACAACATTTAGTACAATCTCCAGATGTCATGATAATGTAAAAAAAAAAAAATTAGCTTAAAATTGCTTAAGGACAAACATTCAAAGTATAAGTTAGTTCTCTATTCTCTATATTTTATTATCTCTTCCCCACACTTAGCTTGAACAGTGTCCTCACTGTTCCTAATTTAGCACAATTGAAAAGGAATTAACAACTCAAGGAGCATTAGAGAATAAGAGAAAGTAAATACTGGTACTTCCCTGTATTGGAGTTCTCCCCTTAAGCTTCTGGAAAGTGTCATTTGATTATGTGTATCCTTGCTGCAGCTGATCCAAAGAGTTCAAAACTACACTAAAATCAAAACAAACTAAACTAAAACAAAACAAACTAAAACAAACCAAAACTAATGCAAAACAAAACTTTTTTTTTTTTGACATGGGTTGCCTCCATGAAGCGCCTTTCTTTAACGTCTTTGGCTAGACGTTCCTGGCTAAATATTCGGATAAGGATTTTGATTCCAGCCTTGGTGCCTGTGGTGATGGGTTAATGACATCCGCACAAAAACAGGAGAGATATCGTTAGGGTGTTTTATGGCATCATTTAAAAATGAAATTTAAATTTACTTCACCATCAAACTCATGTGAGGGTGCCATCATTTAATCGATTTTTTTTGGAATTTA
>JBBMOL010002876.1:0-20344 GCA_037954665.1 Laguncularia racemosa
GATTTTAGATGTTAGCTAATATACTCAAATTCCCCCATTCTCTATATTTTTTTCCTCTCCCCCACACTTAGTTTGAACAGTGTCCGCACTGTTGCTAATTCAGCACAATTAAAGAGAAATTAAAAACATAAGGAAAAATTAGAATAAGAGAAAAGGAATACTGGTATTTTATCCCTGGTATAAAAGTGTAAAGTGATAGTTCTCCCCTTAAGCACGAGAGAGTGTCATCTGATGATATGTACCCTTTCTGCAGCTAATCAAAAGAAAAAATCAAAACAAAACTAAAATAAAATAAATTGAAATATTTTTTTTTTGACAGGGTTGCCTCCCATGAAGCGCCTTTCTTTAACGTCTTTGGCTAGACCTTCTTGGTAATTAATCGCAGTACTTGGGGTAAGTTAAACGGGTTTTTCTTCAATAACACACTTGAAATCCTTCATAAAAAGGTTTCAAGCGATGACCATTAACTTTGAAATCTTACCAGTTTCAAGACTTGCGATCTCAACCGAAACCATGTGAAAAAAAGTTATGATAAAAAAAGGGAAACTGATAGGAATCAAAATCCGACAAGCTTTATCATTAAGGCAATAACTAAAGGATTTCGAATTTTGGGGCGATGAGGACCCATTTTGAGCAAATCGACCCCCCGGAATTATTTATATACTAACCTCTTTTATCTTATTCATGTATTTTATATTCCAACAGGAATACTTATCATGCTTTACAGGGCAATGGACAAACTCACTTAAACTCAGTTTGTGGTTACCATGGACCGACCAAAACCCGGGCGATGAGTTGGGCCGATGGGTCCTATAGAAAGACCGGCATCATGAAGAGCATTTCTTTTATGTTTTTTTTCATTTTATGAACTACTTTTGTTGTATTTTGGTTTTGGGGTACTTTTATTTCTTTTTAACTTTCATTTAGGGTTAGCCACCTTAAAATTGGCAAACTTGTAAATTTGAGCACTTTTAACCCTAGGTAGCAAGTATAAATACTTCTTAAGAGATGGTTTGAGGAGATTATTTTTGCAGAATATACACCTCTTTTCACGTGTGAATTAGGGTTCATACCTTGGTTCCAACTCTTATCAATTTCAATTCTAAGACTTGAAATTGTGGCGAGTGCAACATCTTGAAATTGTGATTATATCAATTTCATTTGTTGTGATTTCTTTTCTTCTCTAGTGGTTGTATCTATGGTTGATTTGAGATAGTTCTTGGTCAGATTTACATGTTATTATTCACGAATTCTTGTGATTATTTGAAGGAAATTATCAAATTGATTCCATTCATTTTTAAGGTTTTCCTCGAAAACGTGATTTTCACCATTGGGAAAGGGATCTTACTTTACGGTTTTCCTTTGTCAAATTGAGGCTTTATTTGCGTGGATTATATGAAATTACAGTGTTGTTAGAAGGCATTTTCTTTGGGGTATTCTGAATATATTATTGGTTGATTGAATTTCATCATTTAAAACATTAGGGTTCATTTGAAAAGTGCCATTTTTGATCTGATTTTGCCTAGACTTGAGATAGTTGATCTTAAGTTTTTTGGGATGTGCTTTAAAAGTGTGATTAGGCACATCAAGGACCAACCCATCGTGAGCGTAGTTTTCCCAAAAAACAACTTCAATCGAAAGTGATAAAGTAATACTTTTTGACCTACAAAAAATTCTTTCCCAGAAATCATTTTTATCATGAAAATCCTTTGTTTTTTCCTTGTAAATTTTAGTACTCTCATAAGCTTCTCTTCGAATTTTTTTTTTTCAAGTTCTGTAATTGAAGTTTTCTGTGCTCCCCAACCTCATCCATTTGCATGTTACATTGTTTTTATAGCCCAGTACACCCTATGTTTTCCCAAATCCACAAGGAGGGGACATGGTTTTGCCAAAAATCAAACGGTAAGAAGACATACCTATAGGGGTCTTGTAAGCTGTTCGGTAGGCCTACAATGCATCTTTAAGTGATAGGAATCAAAAAACCACAAGACCTATCATTAGGGGAAAAACTAAAGGATTCAAATTTTGGCAATAAGGCCCATTTTGAGCAAATCGACCCGGAATTATTTATATATTAACCTCTTTTTCTATTTTTCTTGTATTGTTTATTCCAACAGGCACACTTTTCATATTCTATAGGGCAATGGGACAAACTCTCTTAACTCAGCTTGGGGGTTATCCATAGACCGACCTGAACCGACGATGAGCGGGGTTGATGGATCCAAATAGAAGACCGGCATGTTGAAGACCAATTTATTTATATATTTTTCATTTGCATGGACTATTTATGTTGTAATCATTTTGGGAAACACTTTTATTCCTTGTAATTTTCATTTAGGGTTAGCCACCTTAAAAGTGGCAAACTTATAATTTTGAGCATTTTTTAAAACCCTAGGAGTAGCAAGTATAAATACTTGCTTAAGAGAGGGTTTGAGGAGGCTTATTTTTCACTTTAACATGAGAGGGCTTAGGGTTTCCTAATTCCAAAATTCTCTTATCAATTTCAACCTAAGAATTGGAATTGTGGCGAGTGCGACGAAGGCGAATTGTAAGTCATATCAATTCAATTTTGTTGTATATTCATTTCTTCTCTAGTGAGTCATATCTAGGGTAGATTTAGATCTTTCTTGGATCTATTTGTGGTTCTATTTTCGTGAACAAAAATCTTGTAAGATTGATTGTTTTCATTGAACACTTGGATTACATACTTCATTGTTATTGTTGGCGTAAACTAGTGATTAAAAGGGGAAAAGTGGATTTCATTGGTTTTTTGGGTTTCTTTGATCTGTTTTTCCACGTGATATTTCAATCCTTATTGTGGTTATTTGGTTAATGTTATAAATAGAGATTACAATTAAATCATTTGGACAACATTTTCCATCAAAATCTTCAAAGGGTCACGAGAATTACTTACTAGGTAGACCGGTTTTGTGATTGATTTGAGATTGTTTTCCTGAATTTTTAAATAAATGCTTCTAAGGGAATTAGGCACATCATCTTTTTGGTATCAGAGCTATACATATTTGGATCTAAGATTTATTACATCCTAATTGAAGAATTGGTTACATTCATTGGAAATTGACACCTTTTTTCAAAAGATTGAGACTATTTGATTGATTTTATTTGTTTGTCTTTCAAATTGGTTTTTGAATGTGCTTATATTGGTTTTAGGCACATCATGTTTTTGGAAATCAGAGCACATGTTGAGAGAAGGGAATTGGTTTTATTTGATTTCGTGAAGTTAATCATCAATTAAGGTGATTTAGTGAAAACCGCAAATTGTGTTGTTGTTGGGGTTTTTTGAGATGCGAAATTCCCTTTGGCTTGGAATTTAATTTGCTGATTGTTGGAGTTGGATTGGGAAGGTTGTTGTATCATTTTGTGATTAATAATTTTCGTGGAAGGAAGGAAGAATAGAAGTGTTGTTAATTCAACAATTGTTTGAGCTTGAAAAAATTACCTTGTTCTTGCCGTGACTAGTTGGGGTGTGAGAGAGGTTGTGAATTTTTGTTGTTGTGATTTCCATTGTGTAATTCTAAATTGGAGAAGTGCAATTTCTAGATTTGAGTATGAGTTAAGGAAGCAATTTGAATTTCAAAACACAATTAAGTCATTGTTTAATTGTGTGTTCATTTGATTTGAAAGGGGTCCTTACCATTTGGCGAAAAATTTGCAATTTAAATTTGATCTCATTTTGAATTTGAACTTAAGCTGCCTTTTGTTGTGAGTTACGGTTTGAAACTTGTATAGAAGTGAAGAAATACAAGTGTGGAAGAGTGTGAAATGTGTGTCCCTGCAACGTGTATAAAAGTTATATGTTGTGGATTTTATTTTTGTAAATTAGTAAAAGGGTATGTATGTGTGGCGTTATGTGTGTATTTTTAATTGAAGGTGTTGTAATGTGGTGAATTGTGTTGTGGTGAAGTGAGTGCAACGTGATTAGGTGTTGTGTGGTGTAAAATTGTGGAGTTTTGTGTAGTGCAAGGTGCTGCAAAATTAAGACTCATTGTGGGTGTAAAGCTTTAGCAAGAAAGGAAGTTGAGTGGTGAATTTTGAAATTCAAATATAAGCATTTAAGTGTGAAAGTTATTGAGTATTATTACTTAAACACTTGCTTAGTTGAATTCAATATCTTAACTACTTGGAAGTATTTATTTGTGCTTCAATTATTCTAATATACTTAAAGTGATAAGAAGTATTTATTGCATTGGTGACTTGTTGCACCGTGGGTTTACAAGTGTGTGGTGTTGTTATCCAAACTTGTTATTGTGACGTGTTGAAGTGAAGGGAGTGTGCTACAAATTATTTGAGATTACATTTGTACTCAGATAAATCGAAACCACAAACAGTCAATAAATAGTGTGAATGGGGATATTTGGCAATGAGACCATAGCCAAATGGGTAGCAGACTAGGTCGTCGAAATACAAGTGGAAGAACTCTAGATGACAACTTCAGGACCTTAAACCCCAATTGTTGCTACATTGGCAACAAAATTGATAGGGTGACATTAACCACCACCCCCTATGGTAAACCTTCAGGCACCACCTAGAGTAGAGGAGATTATCATGCTCTTTTGAAGATAGAGATGATAATTTTGGGCTTAATCCATACCCAGATAGGGAATTTAGACCACCTCGAGGACTAGAGTGGTGCGAAGCTACAGATGCCTTCATTTGATGGTAGGGTCCGCAATGATTTCCTAGACTGGGGAAAACCAAGTTGAGGGCTTTTCAAGTGTTATGAGATTGATGAAGACTCCAGGGGGATACCCACAGCTATAGAAAATTCACAGGGCATGCCGCTTGTGGTGGGAAAAATGGTGATCAACAGGGGAAGGGATAGAGAGACTAAAATACACACTTGGAGAGACATGAAACGAGTTTTGAAGAATAGGTTTGTACCCAAACACTATAGGCCCTGAGCTATTTATGCGTCCCAGACACTGAGACAGAGGGGTAAAACATGGATGACTACGCAAGGATTTAAGACACTAGTGACAGATGTGGATCAGTTGAATCTCCTGAACAAACCCTAGCACGTTTTGTATCTGGGCTAAAGTATGAGATAGCTTGTGTAGTTGAGCTTCAGAGATATAGTACACCCTTTATGAGGCTATACAGTTAGCCTTGAAAGTGGAAAGACAGAGGCAATTCCTATTCATTCCAGGATACAGGAGCAGACTATTAGGGAACCAAACTATTCAGGGTCAGTTATGTTCTCCTTCAGAGACACTAGAGATTCACCAGTAGTTTGAGTACACCATTGGAGTATCTGAGGGCTTAAAGGGCAATGAGCAATTAGGCCAACCACAGAAGACCATCAGATCCCCGACATACAAATAAGTTAGAAAAGGAGGATAAATATCAGTGAAATGGGTTGAGTTTTGGGGACACCTCTGTAGATAATGGGTCATTATTTGTGTTGCAGAAGAGATACATCCTGGAAATGGAGGAAAGAAAACAATCACCACTTGTAGTATTTCAAATATTGGGATTTTGCAGAGATATTTCTTTAGGTGACTTCTAAGAGGAAACAAAGTCTCTATTGCATTTGATCTACCAGAATTTGAGGACAAATCTTTTTTAGGCCCGAGGAGATGATAGGAATCAAAATCCGACAAGACCTATCATTAGGGGAAAAACTAAAGGAATTCAAATTTTGGCAATGAGGGCCCATTTGAGCAGATCGAACCCCGGAATCATTTATACATTAACCTCTTTTCTATTTTTTTTGTATTGTTTATTCCAACGGCACACTTATCATATTCTATAGGGGAATGACAAACCTCTCAGACTCAGCTTGTGGGTTATCCATGGACCGACCTGAACCGACGATGAGCTGGGTTGATGGATCCTATAGAAGACCGGCATGTTGAAGACCAATTTCTTTTATATATTTTTCATTTGCATGGACTATTTAATGTTGTAATCATTTTGGGACAAATTTTATTTCCTTGTAATTTTCATTTAGGGTTAGCCACCTAAAAGTGGCAAACTTGTAATTTGAGCACTTTTTAACCCTAGGAGTAGCAAGTATAAATACTTTGCTTAAGAGAGGGTTTGAGGAGGCTTATTTTGCACTTTAACATAGAGGGCTTAGGGTTTCCTAATTCCAAATTCCTCTTATCAATTTCAACCCAAGAATTGGAATTGTGGCGAGTGCGACGAAGGCGAATTGTGAGTCATATCAATTCAATTTTGTTGTATATTCATTTCTTCTCTAGTGAGTCAATCTAGGGGAGATTTGGATCTTTCTTGGGTCTATTGTGGTTCTATTTTCGTGAACAACAATCTTGTAAGATTGATTGTTTCATTGAACACTTGGATTACATACTTCATTGTTATTGTTGGCATAAACTAGTGATTGAAAGGGAAAGTGGATTTCATTGGTTTAATTGGTTTCTTTGATCTGTTTTCCCCACGTGATATTTCAATCCTTATGTGGTTTTTTTGGGTTTAATGTTATCAATAGAGATTACAATTAAATCTTTTTGGGATAACATTTTCCATCAAAATTTTCAAAGGTGTCACGAGAATTGTTTTACTAGGTAGACCGGTTTTGTGATTGATTTGAGATTGTTTTCTTGAATTTTTTAATCATGCTTCTAAGTGGAAATTAGGCACATCAACTTTTTGGTATCAGAGCTATACATTTTTTGGATCAAAGATTAAATTACATCCTAATTGAAGAATTGGTTACATTCATTGGAAATTGACACCTTTGTTCATAAGATTGAGATTAGTTTGATTGATATTGTTTGTTTGTCTTTCCCAAATTGGTTTTTGAATGTGCTTAATATTGGTTTTAGGCACATCATTAAGTCTTAATGCTCCAATCCTTCCGCTTGGATTGACAGTTTTTTCTAGAATAGACTTGATTTCCTCGATTTGAATACCTCTCCCAATCCATTGGTTTGAGGGTGGTATGCGGTGGAAGTGCGATGAGTGACATTGTACTTTTAAGCAGAGTTTCCACTACTCTATTACAAAAGTGTGTGCCACGATCACTGATAAGAGCCTTTGGTTGTCCCGAACATAAGCAAAAATATGAGATTTGACAAAATCCACAACAACTTTGGCATCTTTAGTTCAAGCCCTTTTGGGCTTCCACCCATTTTGAGACATAATCCCGCAGCAAGAAAGATGTAAACATTACCGAAAGAAAGGGGAAAAAAGGCCCCCATAAAATCAATACCCCATATATCAAATATTTCACAAGAAAGAATAGGGGCAAGTGGCATTTGGTCTCTATGTCCTATGTTGCCAACTTTCTGACACCCTTTTCACAAGACTTACAAAACATATAAGAATCACGAAACAAGGTAGGCCAAAACAACCCACACCCTAACACTTTTTGAGCTATCCTCTTAGGCCAATGTGTCCACCACATGCATTGATGACAAAAATTTGCAAGACAGAAGGAATATTCTTGAGAAATACACCTCCTAATGATTTGATCAGCACAATGTTTCCATAAATACAGATCATCCCATACATAGTACTTAGCATCACTTTTAATTTTTCTTTTTGAGTCCTAGACAAATCACTTGATAGTGTCTTAGTAACCAAATAGTTGACAATATCAGCATACTAAGGAATTGTCTTTTGAATAAAAAGAGATCTAAATCGGGAAAATCATCTTGTAGTGGTATTGACTCTTCACTGATGAGTATTCTACTGAGGTGGTCGGCAATTAATTTTTTTGGAGCCTTTCCTATAGCGAAATTCCAAATCAAACTCTTGTAATAAGAGTATCCATCAAATAAGTCTTGGTTTCGCCTCCTTCTTAGCGAGCGGGTACTGAGAGCTGCATGATCAGAGTAAACAATTACCTTAGAAACCAAGTAAATATGATCTGAATTTTTCTAAAGCAAAAAAACAGCCAAGAGTTTTTTTTTTCCGTTGGGGAATATTTTGCATTGAGCACTATCCAATTTTTCTGGAAGTGTATAAATGACATGAGAAGCTTTTCCCAAACTTTTTGGCCAAGAACAACTCCAACTGCAAAATTGCTCGCATCACACAAAATTTCAAAAGGAAGGTTCCAATTGGGTGGTTGAATGATTGGAGTAGAAGTTAACTTATCCTTCAATATGTCAAAAGTATGTTTGAAAGGCCTCACGAACTCAAATGCCACTTCTTTTTGCAGCAATCTACATAGGGCTGAGTAATCTTGGAAAAATCCTTAAAGAAGCATCGATAGAACCGCACCCCCGAAGAAAAGAGCAATTTAAAACCGTACACTTACAAGGTAAGGTAAAGATTTAATCAATTCTATTTTAGTTTTATTCGACTTCAAGTCCCCTAGAAGATACAATATGACCTAGAATTAGCCTTGTTCAACCATAAAGTGACATTTTTCATAGTTCAATACAAGATTCTTATCTATACATCTCTGAAGCACTTTTGTTAAGGTTAGTCAAACAGAATCAAAAGAGTTACCATAGACAGTGAAGTCATCCATGAAAACTTCTATGATATTTTCCACAAATCTGAAAATATACTAACCATAACACCTTTGGAATGTGGTTGGGGCATTGTAGAGCCCAAAAGGCATCCTTTGATACGCAAAAGTACCGAATGGACATGTGAAAGTAGTCTTCTCTTGATCTTCCGGCGCCACTAGAATTTGATGAAAACCTGAATAACCATCAAGACAACAATAGTGAGAATGGCCAGGCAAACGTTCAAGCATCTGATCAAGAAAAGGAAGAGGGAAGTGATCTTTTCTAGTTGACGCATTTAACTTCTTATAATCAACACAACCCTCCATCCATTTTTGAACACGGGGAGGAACTAACTCACCATTAGAGTTTTCAATCACAGTTAAGCCCGTTTTCTTTGGAACAACTTGAAAAGGGCTTACCCCTTTGCTATCGGAAAATTTGGGTAGATCACACCTGCATCGAGAAGTTTCAAGACCTCTTTCTTAACTACTTCCATTATAGGCGGGTTCAAAAACGGCGCTGAACTTCTCTTGAAGGTTTGCAATTATCTTCCATTAATATCTTGTGCATGCATTGTGGAGGGGGTTAGTCCTTTGATATCACTAAGACCATCCAAGGCTTCCTTTATACTCTCTCAACACCCAATCAACTTTTCTTCTTCTAAAGTACCTAGTTTGTTAGAGACTATCATAGCAAGAGTCTCATTTATTCCTAAGAAGATGTACTTTTGATGTTCGGGTAAGGGTTTTAATTCCAGCTTTGGTGCCTGCACAATAAAAGGGGAAAAAGTCTTGTGTTAGAAGGAGGGAAATTAATGTAGGAAAACACCATTTGCTGATAGGTTTTAACGATTCCAGCTCACAAATCATGTCCCCGCAAAACAGAAGATATTACAAACTTCTTCTTAAGATTTTTTAATGTATTAATAGTAAGACTCTATTAAGTGCAATTTTCAACTCATCACCATCTATCAGTCAAATGTAGCCTGTGTTAATGGGTCAATAACATCCATAACAAAAAAAAAGGGGAGATATCACTAGGATATTTCATGGCATCATAAATGTTAAATCTAAAACACTTCACCATCAAATTTCATAGTGAGGGTACCGTCATGTACATCAATTTTCATCCTGGATGTCTTAAGAAATGGTCTCCCTAATAATATCAGTGATGAATTATGAGAGTCATCATTTTCCATGTCAAGCCCATAAAAATCAGTAGGAAAACCAGGCCAATAACTTATACAAAACATCTTCTAGAACTCCCTTAAGATAAACATTAGACCTGTCAGTTTAAATTGAACAATAACACTTGTTTCCTTCAAAGGACAAACATTCAAACATTGATAAACAGACAAAGGCATGACATTAATCGAAGCTCCTAGATCACACATGGCTTTAGCAATTCCAAGATTACCTATTTTGCAAGGAATAGTAAACAACCTGGGTCCTTACATTTAGGAGGAAGCTTCTTCTGAAGAATACTGAAACATTCTCACCCACACTAATCCTTTTTTATTACCTTTCAGCTTCTTTTGTTAGTGCACAACTCTGTAAAGAAATTTAGCATAGCGAGGGACTTGTTTTATTGCATCAAGCAAAGGAATATTTACCTCAACCTTGCGAAAAAATTTCAAGAATCTCTTTTTCTTCACTTTTATTCTTGGGTTTCGCTAATCTAGAAGGGAAGGGAGTGTTGTCACCATGACCTTTAGTGGTTCAACGAGGGATCCTTTGGTCTGGTTGTCCTGTTGGATCGAGTCAAGATCTCTTTCCTCAGTCTCTTTCCCAAGATTAGATCGGGGTCCTTTCTTAATTGATCCCTGCAATTCCATTCCACTTCTCAAGGTAATTGCATTAGCGCTTTGCTTTTGGGTTTGTGATAGTTTGAGAAGGTAACTTACCTTGAGTTTTTAAACCTGTTTATAGAAGAAGCAAATTGGCTTACTGATGTGCCTAATTCCACTAAAGCACAATCAAAGAATCAAGGAAAACTCCTCAATTCACAAAAAACGCAAACCGGTTTCACCTAGTAAGCAATTTCACGTGAACACCTTGTAGAATTTGATGGAAATGGTTGTTTAAATGATATAATTTGTAATCTCAATATAATTTAACCAAAAAACCCACAAAAAGGGTTTGAAATCACGGGGAAATAAAATAAAAATGAAGCAACACAAACCGTAAATTTCCCATTTCCCCTTTCAAAAACCAAATTAACGAAAAAAATGCACTAAAAAAAGAATGAATTCAATAACAAAAGAACAATCAACTTACAAGATTGAGTTGAAATTTCAATAACCAAAAAGCCAAGAAAAGACTCAAACTACCCCAAATGACTCACTAGAGAAAAATAACAACAACAAAGATAATCGATATTACTCACGATTTCTCCTTTTTGCACCGCCACAATTCCAACTTCTTTGGGGTTGAAATTTAAAGAAATTTTTTGGGAAATTTGAAACCCTAACCCTCTCACAAAATGTGAAATGTTTTTTTTTTCTGCAAAATAAGCCCCCCTCAAACCCCTCTTAAACAAGTTTTTAACTTTTTAACCCCCAGGGAAAAAAGCTCAAAAATTCAAGTTTGCCACTTTTTAAGGTGGGAAAAACTAAATGAAAGTTACAAAAAAATAAAATTCCCCCCCCAAAACCAAAATACAACTAAAAAGTTCATAAAATGAAAAAATACATAAAAAAAATGCTCTTTATGATCCGATCTTCTTTTAGGATCCATCGGCCCAACTCACGCCGGGTTTAGGTCGTCATGGGTAACCCACAATCTGAGTCTGGGGGTTTGTCCATTGCCCTAAGAATATGATAAGTGTCCTGTGGAAAACACAAAACAAGAATAATAGAAAAAGGTAAAATTTTAAATAAAATTTTAAGGTTTGATCTCTCAAAAAGGGCCCTCAACGCCCAAATTTAATTCCTTTAGTTTTTGCCCCAAGATAGGGCCCCTTTTCGGATTTTTAAAACCTATCATCTCCCCGGGCCCCAAAAAGATTTGTCCTCAAATCTAGTAGATCAAATGCAGTAGAGACTTTGTTTCCTCCTACAAGTCACCTGAAGAAATATCTCTGCAGAATCCCAAAATCTGAAATACTACAAGTGGTGATTGTCTTCTCTCCTCCATTTCCAGGGTATATCCCTTCTGCAACACAAATAATGACCCATTATCCCCCTAAAAATTGCCCCTGTATCAACCTGTTCCACTGAAACTGTTTTCCTCCTTTTTTAACTCATCTGTATGTGGCTGATCCTTATGGGCTTCTAATGGTGGCCCAACTGCTCATTACCCTCTAAAACCTCTAAAGGTGAACATAACTGTTTCTGAACATTTGGCTCTTTGGTGGTCCCGCTCTCTGACTATGATCATCAGGATCCTCTGAAGGTTGGCACAAACGGGGTCTGCATAATTTGGTCCTCCCAGTCTAGGTAATCATCTGTGGAACCCCTACCATCAAATGAAGGCATCTGTAGCTTCGCACACTCTACCCTCAGGGGGTCTAAATTCCCTGCCGATGGTTTTAAAACCCAAAATTATCACTCTATTTTCCCCCAAAGCATGAAATCCCCCTTTTACCTCTAGGGGGCCTTAAGGTTTACCACAGGTGGGGGGGCAATGTCATCCTATAATCCTTTTTGCTAAGTACCAAAAAAATTTGCTAAGTCCCAAATTGTTCATCAAGGGTCCTCCTACCTAAACATTAGAACCCGACCTCCACCAATTCGACTATATGCACATCACTCATTCCCCCTTTCACACTATTAAAGCCCTTTTGTGGATCAATCTTTTTGATGTACCAATGTAATGCTGTAAAAGTAGCACACTTTTTCACAAAACAAATCACGCCAAAACCAACCCTCCGCCACTTGCCACAAAACACACAACACACAAATTCACCCCAACAATAAATATGTTGCAAAAACCCTTCACTTCCACGGAGCAACAAACAAAAAAAACTAAGATCTCCTTTTAAAAAAGGGAAAACAAAAAAAAAAACGGCAACAACAACTAAACACTTTCCCCCCCTTCCCCCCCGCCACATACAAAGGCAACACATTCAAAATTTTACACTCCTTAATGCACCTTTTTCCAAAATGGTAAAATCAATTTCAAATTTAAAAAAAAGATAATCAATACCCCCTTTTAAAACTTGAAATAAATGGATGTGATTCAATTCAAATTTTTTTTCCTCTTTTTCCACGCAAATTCAAATCTGGAAATTTTACACTTCCACTTCCCCAAATTTTCACACACAACACCTATACACTCCTACACACCACAGTGCACTTTTTCCACTTCAACACAATTTTTCAAAAAGAAATTTTTCAAAAAAAGGCACATTTAAAATTTTAAAATCAATTTCCCCCTTCACAATTTCAATTCTCCACATTTGGTAAGATGCAAATTTTTAAATTCAAACAACACAATTAACCCTTCACCTTAATGTTTGTTTTGAAACAAAAAATTTTCCTTTCTTACACATAATCAAATCGGAAAAATTGAAAAATCTTCCCCACAATTCCAATTCCCAATGCAAAATAAACACCTTAACCCTACCAATTCCAAATTAAACAAGCAAAACAAAAAAAATTCCCTTCCTACACAATTTAACTTCCGAAATTGCACTACCTTCCTCTCCTTCACGGTGAAGTCCAACATAGAATTTTCAACAGGTACTTCAAAATCACTCCAAAATGCAGAAAATTTTTAACTCCTACCAAGAAAATTTCCCAACCACTTCATACAACTACAACAACAATTTCAATTTTCCTAAATTTGGAATTGATGATGAAAAAAAAGAACCCAAAATTTTCCCCCAAATTTTCAAAATAAATTAATCCCTTCCACAACCACAAGTAATTTCCCACGGCAAGATGAGATAACACAAACAAATTTCCAAATTTCACTTCAACATCCCCCCTTTTAAAAACTTAGAAACTCACGACAAAGGAAAAATTCAATATAAGGATCAAAATCACAAATTAAAACAATCCCTCCTCAAAAACCCTTTAAGCCTGATACCAAAATATAGTCCAAATTTCCACTAAAGCACAATCAAAGAATAAGGAAAACTCCTCAATTCCAAAACGCAAACCGGTTCACCTAGAAACCCAATTTCACGTGAAACCTTTAGAATTTAAATGGAAATGGTTTTTTAAATTTGATATAATTGTAATCTCAATGATTTTTAAACCAAAATAAACCACAATAAGGTTTGGAACACGGGAAAAAAATCAAAATAAAGAAACACAAACCAGAATTCCACTTCCCTTTCAAAACCAAATTAACGTCAAAATGCACTAAAAATGATAGTAAATTCAATAACTAAAAAAAAATCAATCTTACAAATTGAGCCCCCACGAAATACAATAACCAATAATCCAAAAAAGCCCAAAACTTCCCCAGATATAAAAAAAAAAAAACAAAAACAAAGAAAATCGATTAATTTCCTTTTTCCCCATTCCCCCCAAAAAAAATTTGGGGTTGAAAATTTAAAAAAAATTTTTTTAGGGAAATAAGTTCGAAAATTTAAGTTTTTTTTTCCAAAAAACCCCCCCAAATTTTAACGTATTTTTAGTAAGGGGGAAAAAATTTAAAAAATTTTTTTTTTGGGTTTTTTTTTTTTTTTTTGGGGTTTTTTTTTTTTTGTTTTGTGGGTTTTTTTGGGGTTTTTTTTTTTTTTTTGGGGGGGGGGGTTTTGGTTTGGTTGGGGGTTTTTTGTTGTTTGTTGGGGGGTTTTGGTTTTTTTTGGGGGGGTTTTTTTTTTTTGGGGTTTTTTGGGGGTTTTTTGGTTTTTTGGGGGAAAAAGGGGGGGGGGGGGGGGGGGGGGGGGGGGGGGGGGGGGGGGGGGGTTTTTTTGGGGGGGGGGGGTTTTTTTGGGGGGGGGTGGGGGGTATTTAAGTTGGTACCCCCTTTTTTGGGTTTTAAGTTTCAAATCAATTTTTGTCTTTTGGGGAAAACCCCCCAAAAATTTCTCATACGTTTTTTGGAAG
The DNA here is from genome assembly GCA_037954665.1 of Laguncularia racemosa. Taxonomy (NCBI): domain Eukaryota; kingdom Viridiplantae; phylum Streptophyta; class Magnoliopsida; order Myrtales; family Combretaceae; genus Laguncularia; species Laguncularia racemosa. Next base: position 14,449 of record JBBMOL010002876.1, read on the forward strand.
GGGGGGTCAATGGAATTCACAACAAATTTAAAGCCCCCCTGCTTTTATTTGGGGCTTTAAAAAAAAAATTTGAAAGAGTTAATTAAAATTCCCATTTTTTCCCCCAAAAAAATTGGGGTAAACCCCAAATTTTAATTCCCAAAGGAATTAAAATTTTTACCAATTTTTTCTTGGCCCCCAATGAGCTCCTTTTTCTCTCCTAAAAATTTTTTTTTAAAATTTAAATAAAATTTTAGAATCCCTGTTGGGAACTTGAAAAAGTTGAACCTTCCCAAAAATTTTGGAAAGGGTTTTTTTTTTAATACCTAACCCCTTTTTATTCAAAAAAATTGTTTTGGGATCCCAAAAAAAAAAAGTATTTGAATGGGGAAAAAAACAACCCAATTTTTTTCCCCGCACTTAAAAAAATAAAGAGTTATTTTTAAATTTGTTTTTATTAAAAAAAGCAAGTGATTTAACTTTTTCCCAAGAGACATACCTGAATTGGGGGGAGCTTGTGGTACTTGTTTAGGCCTAGGGGGGAATTGTTGGAAAATTTTTGTGTCTTTTGCCATATTTAAAGTTAGGATGATCCCCCCCCCGGATTATAAGTATTCGAGTAGGGATCATTTTTCCTTTTGGGGCTGTCTTGGAATCCCCTAAAGCATTGGCATCCATGACGTCCCCTTGAAATTTGGGGGGGCACATGCAAAGGAATTTGGGGGCAGCACAAATTCCACAAGCCTTCACCTGGTGTATTTCCGAGGGCTACTACAAATAAGGGGGGTTAGGTTAGAAATTTGATTTCAAGGTTAAAAACACTTACCTCTTTACCCCTTAAAGAAAAATCATGTCTAAACCCAAATTTTTGTGAATTAGCGCCAAATGGAGATCAATTCCCTACTTGACCGGGGATTTTTTTTTCTATGGCCCCTACACTAGCAGCATCCATCTCCCCTCTCCATCAAAAGCAGACCTTTCATAAATATTGAATGAGAAGTTGTTCAGATATCCCATGTTGTGGACACTTGCACAAAGTTGCTTAAACCCTCCCCCAATACTCAGAAAGTCGGTATCCCCCTCTTTTGATACCTAATCTCCTTCTTTCCCAGGGCTCAAATGCGGGAAAAATTGTTCAGGAAGAGTTTCACCATATCTGCCAAGTAGTAAAGAACCGGGAGGCAAATAAAACAACCAATCTTTAGCTCAGCACTTAAAAAAAATGGAAAAGGCACGAAACTTGTTTTTGATGTCGGATGTTCCTTGCGGTTCATACAAACACACTATATAAAACTATTAAAATGTTTGTGGGGATCTCATTCTCAAGACCATGAAAAGTGGGTGCAAATTACAAACTAATTCAATTCAAAATCACAGCCAAATAGGGAAATAAATATAAAGTGGTTTTGAGTCACACCGTGCGCCAAAACTCTTAAATTTCTCTCAGGATTGCCATATCTTCCCTTTTTTTTTTCAAATTTAAAGGATAATCAAACAAATCCAGTGCATGTTCAGTCTAGGGGAGAAGAAAACGGTTTTTTTTTTACGCAGCTTACTTCTCTTCGCAGCTCTTAAAAGTCTTTCTCACCTCTGGTTATAAGTGATTCGCCGATAAAAAAAGAGTCATGCAAGAAAAAAATAAATTAAACACCAACCCTTGGCAACACGCCAAAAAATTTGATCGGTTCGAATCTAAAAAAATTTAAAAAACCTACCCCTAAACAATTAAAATTTTGTATACAGCAGTATAGGGTCGTATCCATAGGTTTTGGTTTTAAAATATATTTCTATTAAAAAAAAATAGAGAGAAAAAGAAAATGGGGGTTTTTGTTTGAAATTCAAAAAAAACGAAATCAGATAAAAAAGTTTTTTTGATGAAAGCCTAACCAAAGTATCAAATATTAATTCAAAAAAGATCATTGATGTAATTTTTTCTATCTTTTCTAAAAAATTGGTTATGGTTTTAACAAGACAAATAACCTATCTCTCCTTACTTTTTTGATAATCAAAACAAGCTCTTTGATTACTTCCTTATTGATTAAACAACCCTAAATAAGCTCTTAGGATTTAATCTATCAATACAAAAAAAACAAAGGACCACCAATTCAATGCCATAATTATAAGATATCCTTTTTTAAACGGATTATAATCTCCATAACAGAATTTGATTATTTATTCTAAATCAAACATGTTATTGTGCACAAAATTTAGAACTATAAAAAAATTAGGGATCTGATATTCTAATTGACAATATAAAAACTTCTAATTAATAGAAGAGCTCTAATTCATACCAAAAAAAGATAAAATAACCAAACATTCAGCAAAAAATTTAAAAACCAAAAAAAAAAGAATAGAATAAAAAAAAATCAATTAGATCTCAAATTCTTAAAGAACTAACATTGATGATCCTTTGGCTAGAAATTGTTTAGCCACACAGTTCATAACTAAAAAAAAAATCAAAAAAATGAAAAAGATGAAAAATGCTATTTTAGGGGTTCTTGCATTTCCTATTCGGGGTTTTTTTCCCTCCTCAAACCCCCCCTTCAAAAACGAAGAGATAATATATAAAACCGAAAAACTCTTGAAATGGCCAAACTTTTCCATATACAAAAGGTCCAAACCCCCATTTTCACACGGCTGTGATTTAAACCGTGTAAGCTTTTTTTTTTTTTTTCAAGCCAACTACGGCCGTGTGCTTAAATGATAAGCTTTTTGTTTTTTTTCAAAACCAAACACACAGCCGTGCTCTGGAAAAACACACCCCTTTAAATTCCCTTTTCTTTTCTAAAAAGCTATTTCTTTTGATTCTTCTTCGATTTCAATCCAAGTCGATATCTCCTCCCCAAAATTTGTCCTCAACCCTAAAAAAATCAGCCTTCTCTCTTTACGCCGGGGGTGAAAAATCCTTGATTTTGACCCAAATTGCAATGACTTCCTAAAAAACTTAATTTAGCACTCTTGACCCTTTAAAAACCTGATTTTTTTTTTCACCATAATAAATTAAGTACCTTTTTTATATTTCTAAAAAATTAATAAAAATTAACACAATTCATACTATAAAGATTGAGTATAAAAGGTTTATCACCCCCCCAACCCCCTTTTTTTTCCTATACCCTAGCAAACTTTTTACCCCCCAAAAAACTCAAACTTAATTGTCAAAGTAGTCCCCCCCCCTTCCATTTTTCATAAAAATTTCCCTTTTAAAGGGAAAACCCAAAAAAAACTCACTAAAACCCTTAACAACAACCAAACCCTAATTGCTCCTTAACTCTTACTAACCTACTTTTTTCTTGTAAATTTTGGGGCGACAAGTTGAATATGGGGGGGTCCTCAAGATCAGGTTTGTAAGTGATGGAACAACCTTTTGGATTTTTGCAAGGGGAAAAACCAAATTGGGTGCTACCAGAAATCCACATATTACCATGTTTTAAACTAATAATACTTAACTTTGCTTTTAGCAGGTATATTTAAACAGTTTTTTTACAATACTAAAAAAAAGCATAAGGATCAAATTTTGGGGCCCTTTTTTGGGAAACACCTCCAATTTCTACAAAAAGTTCAATTTAATGAAGAACTGGGCCCCTTGAAGATCATTTGTACTTTTAATTTGTTTGCTTTTTTGGGAACGGCCACTTTAAATGGGTTTTTTTAATTTTTTGTTATTTTTTCCTTAATTGGAGCAATAAAAATAATTGTTAACTAGGGTTTTGAGAGAGCTTTGACATTTTGAAAAAGACACATTCTTTGCCGTGAGGTCCCCCTTTCTGTAAAAAGATCTCTTACAATTTTACAAGTAAATGTGGGGAACCAACTTGAGTGGATTGGAGTAAAATTTTAATCTTTTTTCTTTTGATTTTTTTTTTTTTAAAAAAATTGTATTTTGTGAGTTATATCCAAGTGCAATTTGTTTGGGGACTTTTTATTATCCATGTGAATTAAGGTTTTTTATTTCAGATTTTAATCATTTTAATTTAGGGAATTCTAGTTCATTTTCCCTTGTTTTATCCATTTATACTTACATAATTTCTTTGTTTTATATGTCAAAATTTACATCAATTCTCATAAATTTGGGAACATTTGTGGAGATAAGAAAACACCAATTTTTGATTGGGTTTGTTTTTTCACACCACTTGTTTTTGTGTTTGCAGCCAATTAAAAGGGATATCATCTTTTTTTGGTATTAAAGCAAAGGTTTTTGGGTAGGGTTTTGTGAACCAAATTGGAAAAAATTAGGGTTTGAATTTTACTTCTTGATTGAATTTTTAAAGGGAAAAGAAGTGTTAATTTTGATTTGTTGGTTTTTTTTGTTGTTGTAAATTAGAAGTGGAGATTTTTTTAGTAATCCTTGGATCTTCATCTTGCCATGAAAAAAAGGGGGAAAAGGAAGTGTATTTCATTGTGTGGTTTCCAAAGAAGTACATTATTTTGAAGGGAAAAAAAGTGAAATTTCCTTTTATGTTGTTTCGAAAAGATGATGAATTTACATTTCTAGTTTTTCTTTTGCTGGGGGTTTGGAAAAATTTGAATTAAAAAAAAAAAACATTAATTTGAAGATTATTTTTAGTATTTATTTAATACAATTTTGAAAATTTTGAATTATTTCTTACCTTTTTGGGGAGAACTTCATTAAGATTACATTTTGTTTTGTTCGTGTTGGAAGGGGGGTGATGGGTTTCTGTTGAAAATGAGTGAGTGTATTGGGGTGAGTGATTTTGTGTGGTAAAAGGGTGCAACGTGGTGTATTGTTTGTGTTGTGGTAAAGGGTGGAGCACGTATTTGTAAGGTGGTAGTGCCGGGGGGTGAAGGTTTTGTATGGTTAATTTTTGAATTTCAAAAGCAAACATTAAAGGTGAAATTTTTTATTATTAATGCTTTAAAACATTTTTCTTAGTTGGAATCATTAACTTACCTTTTGGAGAATGTTTAATTCTTCTACTTTTGATGCCATGATTACAAGTGTCGGGGAGTAGACCCTAAGGGGATTTGTGTTTTCTTTTGAGGATTATTGCGTGACATTGAAGGTGGGGTTGTGGGGGGTATTATGAGGTGTACTACATTGCTTTAAATTGTTTTTGAAATTTCAAAAAAAAAGCCCACAACTTTCAAATATAGTGAAAAAGGGGGAAATTTGGGGCAATGGGGCCAATACCAAAGTTGGTGGCAAACGGGGCAATCAAACGCAGGGGAAAAACTTTAAAGGGAAACACTTCAGGACCATACCACCATTTTTTTGCTACATTAGCAAAAAAGATAGATGGGATACGATTCCACAACCACCATGGCTCCCAAGAACCACCACCTGAGTGATGTGCTCAAAACCAATTTGAAACACAATCAAAATGACTCAAAAAAACGTCTTAATTCAATCAAAACCAGCCCACTAAGGAGACAATTCAGTAACACCTTGGGGTTAGAGGAAAATGTCGTCAAAGATGTAATTTCAATCCCTATTTGTAACATCCAAAAATAACCACAAAAAAAGGGTTAAATCCATGGAAAACAAATCAAAAGAAAGCAACAAACCATGAATTCACTTCCCCCCCTTCAATCCCAAATTTACCCCAATCACTAAAAAGATATATATAATTCAAGATAAAAGAACAATCAATCTTACAAATGATTATCCACGAAATACAACCACAAATTGCCAAGAAAAATTCAAATCTAAACCCCAGATATGACTCACTAGAGAAGAAAGAACAATACAAAAATGGAATCCCATAGACTCAAAATTCCCCCCTTTATCGCACTCGCTACAATTCCAATTCTTGGGGTTTAAATTAAAAAAGTTTGAAATAAGGATGAACCTAATTCCACACGTGAAAGTGTTTTATTCAATACAAAATGGCCTCCTCAAACCCTCTCTTAATAATATTTATCTTTCTTTCTCCAGGTTAGAAAGTGGGGAAAATTACAA
>JBBMOL010002877.1:0-20321 GCA_037954665.1 Laguncularia racemosa
CAACCATAATGGAATCCTTTCCTCTCTGTGTCCTAGGTAGACCAAAAATGAAATCCATACTAATATCATTCCAAGGTCGTGTAGGTAGAGGTAAAGGCATATATTCACCCTAAACCCCTTTCTTTCCTTTTGCCCTCTTACAAAACACCATACCCTTCCAAATACCTTATGGACATCCTTCGTCATACCCCTCTAGTAAAAATGCTCCTTCAACAACTCCAGAGTTCTCTTTTCACCAAAATGACCAGATAATCCTCCAGCATAAGCTTCCCTCACCAATAACTCTCTAATAGACACATAGGGAATACATAATTTTCCTACCTTATACAGAAAGCCATCTATCATATAATACCCATCAATTATCTTTCCTCTAGAATATCTCTCAACAATTAATTTCAGGAACTCATCATGCAAATACTGTTCCTTCATCAATTCAAACCTAAGCAGTTTTGATTTGTGGGAGGTGATAAGCACATACTTGCGTGACAAGGCGTCAGCTACAACATTTGTGCTTCCTTTCTTATACTTAATTACATATGAAAAACTCTTTAAAAACTCCACCCATTTAGCTTGGCGTTTTGATAGATTTTGCTGACCTTTGAAGTGTTTCAATGACTCATAATCTATATAAATAATGAACTCTTTAGGAGAAGATAATGTTGCCTTGTCATCAATGCCCTCACTAAGGAATAGAACTCCTTATCATAAATTGAGTAGTTTAAAGGTGCACCACTCAATTTTTCACTAAAATAAGCAATGGGCATTTTATCCTACATCAACACAGTACCAATCCCTACCCTAGAGGCATCACACTCCAATTAAAAAAATCTATCAAAATTAAGCAAAACTAACACTGGAGCACTAGTTAGTTTTGTTTTCACCTCCTTAAAACTCTTCTAAGCTTTTTCTCCCAAACAAAAGGAACATTCTTCTTCGTCAATTCAGTTACCAAACTGACAATGCTACTAAATTATTGACAAAACATCTATAGAATGAAGCTACTCCATGAAAACTTCTTACCTCAACAATTGATTTTGGTGTTGGCCAATCCCTAATAGCCCTCATTTTTTCTTCATCTACTCTAATGCCAAGACCAATTATAATAAATCCAAGAAATGTTACCTCAGTTTGATAGAAAGAACACTTCTTAAGATTTGCATATAGTTGTTGCTCTCTTGATAAGTTGCAAAATACCCTTATCTAAAGTAATGAAATTGTGCTTTATTGTTGAATTTTTAGATGATTTGTTGAAGAAAAGGATGCTTAATGGAATGAATGTTAATTTCAGGATCTTCTAGAGTATTTTGGAGCTAAGGGAAGGATTTTTGAAGAGTCAGATCAAGTTTGGAAGGAATTGGATACAATACATGTGAAGAAAAGAATTCTGAAAAGTACACAAGCGAGATACACGCCCATGTACTTTACTTGTGTATACTGAAGTGGATGTCTGGAAAGTACACGAGAAAAGTACATGCCCATGTACTTTGCTTGTGTATCTAAGTTTTGCTGCTGTTCAACGATGTTTCAAATACACGACCAATGTACACTCCCATGTACTTACTCGTGTATATTCACATAAGGACACTTGGAAGCAAGCATGAGATACACGAACGAGATACACTACTCGTGTATCCGCTCGTGTATGTATCCAACTCGGGTACATGTATAAATAGACCGTTAGTTGCCCTAAAACAGAGGTGACGAATTTTGTACTTGCTCTAACTCTCATAACAGCAGGGGAAAGAAGATTCTGTCAATTCCAAAGGAGATTGAAGACCCACGAAGAAGAAGATTCTATCTTTAAGGGTTGTGACTATGAATTTTATTTATTCTTCCAGTAATTGTATTTCTTTTGTCCAATTTATGGAGGAGTAGACTCTAAATCTAGATTTTATTCGAAACTTCTCTGTCATGTGATGAAGATTTGGTTTTTAATGCGAAGTTGTTGGCTTTCTTATGATTAATTGCATGCCCTTCAATTGTTCCTTAGATTCATAGATCCGAAATATGAATTTATGCATGATATCATATTAGTTAATTGAGAAATTGCTCTTATGATTAGATTTAATGCAATTAATGAGATTCGATTGTTCTTCTAGAGATAGGAAACAAGAGTCTTCTGTTTACATCGACTATGTTGATGTGAATTCATGTGCTTTATGCAATTCTAGGTTGCTATTAACTAAAGAGAGATCCTATTTGATAAACCTAGGATTAGATAGGTTAATATACTTGAGAAAGTAGTTAACTTGACTAGAGAATTCAACAGTATAAGAAGTCAATTACGTCAATCTTCATAAATCTGATGAATTACATGATAGAGAAGGAGTAGAATAAGATCTAGGTTGCTTTTGCAAATTGATAAATCTTCCGAACCATTGTTGTTAGTGAGTTATTAGCTTTAAGATTAGAGTAATTAAGTTTCAACCAACATATTTAAGCAGCGGTTAGATAATAGGAACGGAGTTAGTACTAGTAGTTGGTGTATCTCTAAGGGACGACCTTGTGCTTACTCGCTATATTACGCTATGATAGGTGCGCTTGCCTATTGCTTCGTAGTAAGATTAAGAACAAGAATTCAATTTATTAAAACTACGATTGGCAACGATCAAGTTTTTGGCGCCGTTGCCGGGGATACGCCAATATTAGAAACACTTTTTACTTATTAATTTAACCAATTTATTTCTTTCTTATCTTTTTTTTTCCTGAGAATTGGGAGCTCATAATTGATTTGTATTACGTTTACAGTGCATGACCAAAAGTCGGTCCAAGGAACTTGCTGTTTTTAATCTTGAGCCAAAGAAAATTATTCGTCGTTATCAGAAAAAGTAACACTTGACTGAGTCAACATCATTTGGTATTCATGGAGAATCACTGAAGGAAGAAATGGCTGATCAAGTCAATAATCGTGCTCAAGAGCTGAATCAAGGAAATGTTATTGTGGATCCCCCAAATCATCAACTGGTTGATAATAGAGATGGCCGAGTTAATGAGCCACCTAGAACCAATTCTGATTTTGCCAGGCCAAACTTAATAGGCGTTAGCTCTAGCATAGTCCGTCCTCGAGTAGAGGCAAATAATTTTGAACTTAAGCCTGTCGTGATTCAGATGGTGCAGCAATATACTCAATTTGATGGTTTACAGGATGAAGATCCAAATGCGCATATCTAACTCTTTCTGGAGATATGCGATACCTTCAAATTTAATGGAGTTAGTGATGATGCGATCCGCCTCAGGCTCTTCCCATTCTCTTTGAAAGGCAAGGCTAAGCAGTGGCTGAATTCTTTACCGAGGAACTCCATCACTACATGGCAAGGTCTGATTAAGAAGTTTATGGACAAATTCTTCCCTCCTTCAAAGACCGCTAAACTTCGAGCTGAGATTCAATCTTATCATCAGTATGACATAAAGACGTTGTATGAAACCTGGGAGAGATTCAAGGACTTAATGCGGAAATGCCCACACTATGGGATCCCAGAGTGGCTTCAAGTTCAGATATTTTATAATGGGTTGAACTATCAAACGAGACAAACAGTAGATGCCGTAGCTGGTGGCACCTTGAACCATAAAACTCCTGAAGAAAGTTTGACTCTTTTTGAAGACATGGCCGCGAATAATTATGAATGGTCACATGGTAGGGGCAGAGAAAAGAAGGTGGCAGGCATTCTTGAAGTGGATGTGGCTACTTCTATCTTGTCCAAAGTTGAGGCTTTATCTAGAAAGATCGATGGGTTGGCTGTCTCACAACATCAGCTGGCAATTGTGGAACCCTCAAGTGGTGAGGAAGGGCAAACAGAGCAAGTGGATTATTTGGGAAACCCAATTCGGCCCTAGAACAATCCATACAGTAATACTTATAACCCAGGATGGAGAAATCACCCAAATTATTCTTGGACTAACAACAGTAATATTCAGAAGGGCAATCCGAATCCTCCACCAGGTTATCAAAGGCCACTGGTCCAGAGTTCCAAACCGCCACTTGAAGATCTCCTCATAAAATTCATCAAGGATTTAGAAGATAGATAGAAGTCCTTAGATTTGATTCTGAAAAATCAAGACTCGGCTTTGAGGAATCATGAGGCATCAATACACAATCTTGAAAACCAGGTCGGTTAGATAGCTAAGCTTCTGTCAGAGAGATCTCAAGGTTCACTACCGGGAAACACGGAAACTAACCCTAGAGAACATGTTAAAGCTATCACATTACGAAGTGGTAAGGAACTACAACCAAAGGTTCAAGAAGAAGAGAGTCGGGTGACTGAACCAGCAAAAGAACAAGTAGTTCTCAAAGAAGGGGGAAAGCATTCAGAAAAATCACCTAAAGAGAAATCATCACCTCCATTAATCCCAGAATACAAGCTTAATGTTCCTTATCCAGCATGACTCAAGAAGGATAGAACAGATGAGCACTATGGCAGATTTTTAGAGATATTCAAGCAATTGCATATCAACCTTCCACTAGTTGAGACATTATCACAAATGCCACGATATGCAAAATTTTTGAAAGAGTTGCTATCGAACAAAAGGAAGCTTGAAGAGTTCTCCACTGTAACTTTAGGAGGAGAATGCTCTGCGGTAATTCAGAACAAACTCCCAAAGAAGTTAAAAGATCCTGGGAGCTTTACCATCCCTTGCTTGATAGGGAATTTATCTGAAGAATGGGCATTGGCTGATTTGGGAGCCAGCATTAATTCGATGCGATACAAGATGTTCCAGAAATTGGGTATTGGAGAGCTGAAATCGACCAAAATGAGTCTTCGGTTAGCCGATCAATCAGTCAAATTCCCAAGAGGAGTAGTTGAAGATGTATTGGTGAAGGTGCAGGACTTCATCTTCCAGGCGGATTTTGTCATCCTTGACATGGAAGCAGATGTGGAGGTCCCTCTTAATAATTGATGTTGGCTACTGCTAGAGCCATAATTGATGTTGGGGATGGGAAGTTAGTGTTGAGAATGGGAAATGAAGAGGTTATAGTGAAAATGCCTGACGTCCTTAGACAAAGCCTGCACCATGATGATACATGCTATGCAATCGACTACCTTGACTTTGTAGTTTCGGATTCATTGCAAGACCTGTTGATTGGTGATGCATTGGAATTGTGTTTGATGAATGGGGAGAAAGAGCAACTTGAAAATATAGCGATTAGAGTAGTTGTCAATCAGCTTAATAATAATCCTGAGTTGAGAGAAGAAAGAAGCTTTGAAGGTATGAATGGATCCACCATTCAGAGATCGAAACCTTCAATTGAGGAACCACCTGAGCTAGAATTGAAACAACTGCCAGACTACCTTCAATATGCATTTTTGGAAGAAGATTCTAAACCTCCAGTCATAATTACATCAAATCTGGATCGAGATCAGTAGGAAAGGTTATTGCATGTCCTGGGGCAACACAAGAAAGCAATTGCATGGAAAATTGCAGATATAGAGGGGATTAGCCCATCATTTTGTACACACAAAATTTTGATGGAAGATTGTGTCAAGCCAGTGGTACAACCACAGCACCGACTTAATCCAAATATGAGAGATGTTGTAAAAAAGGAAGTCATCAAATTGCTTGATGTAGGAATGATCTACCCGATTTCTGATAGCTCATGGGTGAGCCCCATTAAAGTCGTTCCGAAGAAAGGCGGTAAACAGTGGTACTGAATGAAAAAAATGAACTCATCCCGATGAGAACTGTCACTGGATGGAGAGTTTGTATAGATTACCGCAAGCTAAATGATGCAACTTGAAAGGATCATTTTCCTCTTCCATTTGTGGACCAAATGCTTGAAAGGTTAGCTGGTCATGCATATTACTGTTTCCTCGATGGGATGTCTGGATAATTTCAGATTCCTATCGCACCCGAAGACCAGGAAAAAGACGACATTCACATGCCCTTTTGGGACCTTCGCTTATCGACGCATGCTTTTCGGATTATGCAACGCTCCAGCCACCTTTCAGCGATGCATGATGGCTATTTTTGAGGATATGGTAGGAGACAAGATGGAAGTATACATGGATGATTTTTCTGTTTTCGAGAATTCTTTTGATGAGTGTCTACACCATCTTGAGTTAGTGTTACAACGTTGTGAAGATACTAACCTGGTCCTAAATTTGGAGTAGTGTCATTTTATGGCAAAAGAAGGTATTATTTTGGGTTATAAAATCTCCAAGAAAGGCATTTTCAAGGTGAATAGCCAAAGGCTTAAGCATTACTTTGGGGACAAAACAGTTTTAGAAGAAAGGAGGAACTGAACCTCATTCTCATCTCCATTTGAGCTCCACCGGTTCATTACATCGAGCTAACGACGTTAAACAACAACGCTTCTTGGGAGGCAACCCATGTTGCTTAAGTAAGTTTTCTTCTTTACTCTTTACTTTCTTTATTATCACCCATTGTTTTGGAGTAACTTTTGCAAGACAGCAAGCTATAGAGGGGCTAACCAATTTTGGATTCTATGAAAGTCACCTTAATAGAGCTTCTTTTAAGCTCTAAGTGTGGGAAAATTCAGGATGGGAGACCTTTTCAAGGGAGTGCAAGATGAAGTGATGACAGGTATGTACTTTGATTTGCACAACCGGGTACACTAGTAGTGTATCTGGTTTCTCACATATGCCAGAGGGTGTCTAAATTGACTTTGCAATACAAAAGGGGAATACGTCATGGTGTGGCCTCCCGTGCACTTCAAAAAAATGCTCATTGTGTACATATTAGAGATACACGAATAAGGTACACGCTCGTGTACCTGGTCGTGTATCTAACCCACAGAAGGCACAATTCGATACACGAACAAGGTACACGCTCGTGTACCTGGTCGTGTATCTGACCCACAGAACACCCCCTTTATATACACGAACAAGATATATGCTCGTGTACCTGGTCGTGTATTTGACTCACAGAATGCTCTCCCATGATACACGAACAAGGTACACGCTCGTGTACCTAGTCGTGTATCTAACCTACAGAATGCTCTCCCACGATACATGAACAAGGTACACGCTCGTGTACTTGGTCGTGTATCTAACCCACAGAAAGGAATCCAAAGTACATGACCAAAGTACATGACCATGTACTTTGGTCATGTATCTATTTTTTCTGCTCGTACTATAAAAGGACTCCTCACTTCACTCTGCCATTTACACGACCCATTCTCCATTCGTGTATTTGACCCACTCACTCCCACTTTACTCCTCCATACCGTGGTTGTTCTTTCCACACCATAAATTTCTTCCGTTTCAAGGACTCAAGGTAAGTAAGTTTTCTCTTCTTCTTCTTCAATACTTATTGCAATACGGTTGCTGCTCGGTTTTCTTTTATGACTACCATACATGCTTGCATCTATGATGATGGTATGATGAGTGATTTCGCATTTTGGAAGTCGATTGTTGATAGATCTGTAAACATTTTGAACTCACGTGAATGCATGTATGATTGATGTCATGAGTGGCTGCCAAACAAATGAGTCCACAGTTAGGGTTTGAACATGAATAATTGGGACTTTGATTTTGTGGGTTTCTGGAACAATTTTGTTGTGTTTCTTTCCCAATCTTCTTCTTAGAAACCAAGTTATGAGGCCATTTTTTTATGGTCACTAACTATCGCACCTAGCTTCTTAGAATCAAGATTTGAACTTTATCGTTTAAGGATGCTTTAGGTGTGTTGTAGTTACATTTTTTGCCTTCAGGAAGGTAGATTGATAATATACTAAAGCCACAAGACCTGATTTTGAGTGTTCCTATGGTAATTTGTGCATGTATGAGATGGGTAGATACACAATCAGGTACACAATCGTGTACTTTGGTTGTGTATCTCAACTGTGCTATCTTCCTCCTTATTTCGGAAACCCAATGCAAGTCCTATCATTTTCTTTGTGTAATTAACGACCCTAACTTATTTTGAGACCATTGTACTCTTGAATGATAAAGACATTGGGGACAATGTCTCAATCTAAGTGTGGGGAAGGGGATACTAAAGAAATTTGATAAGGGTTGTGCTGAATTGTATAAGTCATTCAAAATTTTCCCCTATTTTTTTCTTTTTGCTTGATAATCGAATTTTGAAATCATGATTGCAAATTACATAGTATTTTAGCATTTAGTGAATGAATTCCTCTAAAAGAGTGTTGTGCATGTCACCTTTGTCTTCTTTGGAACATTGATACTTAGTCAAAGTTATGGGATAAAATCGTTGTGAAACTCAAAGATCTTGAGAGCCATTTAATCTTTCATGAAAGGGCAAATGAAATGATTCTCTTGGTGATCCTTCTTAAAAGATCTCTTTAAAGTAATAATTTAATGAAAGCATGTTAAACTTGAAAAATAAAGGATTGGTTAGTATGGCCAGGCTTTGGTCCTTCAGAAGAGCGAAGTTTGACCCCGCTACTTACTAGTCAAAATAATAAGTTAAGGTAATAGAGGTTTGATGGGGTTCCTTTAAAACCTGGTCACCTAAGGTCGTCTGGCCTGGAATCTGCCAACCGAGGAAATTACCGTAACAAAATGAAATACCATAAAGGCAAAAGTTGAGAGGGTCCTGTAACTCGAGTAATTAAGCCCATAGGAACGCCCTCAATTGAGGGGATAACGTTCGTTAACTTAGGTGACGAGCCTAGGATTATCGGTTGAAAACTCGTTACGTGGGTTGCAAGATCCTAAAAAAAAAAAAAAGGATGAAACCAGTGAACTATTACTAAGAATACAATCTTTGAAAGGAGGAGGAATCCAAGGGAAACATAGATGCAATGTATTTTCATTATTGATTGCTTTACTAAGAGAGATAATTGAGAAGATTATAAACTCTTTAGTGGTGGTTGAAATGTACCACGTTTCCTTTTGCTCTAATTGATCTTTTGTCTAATTTTGATCATGAAAGCCATTGTTAAATGACAAGGGTAAAGATTAGTCTACTCTGATTAATCCTAGAAATTTGATTAAAGTATCTTTGTTACAATACTTTCACGACAAGGTGAGAAGCACACTCATTAGATTAAGGGATTGCATTGAGCTTTAAAGATTAAAATTCATAAATGTTAACGTGTGAGTAGTATTATTTGGTAGCGACAATCATGATTAATGAGAAGTTTGATTAATGTTTTATTTTGCTTGAGGACAAGCAAAGACTTAAGTGTAGGGAAGTTTGATAAGTCACAAAATACCCTTACCTAGAGTAATGAAATTGTGCTTTATTGTTGAATTTTTAGATGATTTGTTGAAGAAAAGGATGCTTAATGGAATGAATGTTAATTTCAGGATCTTCTAGAGTATTTTGGAGCTAAGGGAAGGAGTTTTGAAGAGTCGGATCAAGTTTGGAAGGAATTGGATACAATACATGTGAAGAAAAGAATTCTGGAAAGTACACAAGCGAGATACACGCCCATGTACTTTGCTTGTGTATACTGAAGTGGATGTCTGGAAAGTACATGAGCAAAGTACACTCCCATGTACTTTGCTTGTGTATCTAAGTTTTGCTGCTGTTCAACGAAGTTTCAAATACACGACCAATGTACACTCCCATGTACTTGCTTGTGTATATTCACATAAGGACACTTGGAAGCAAGCATGAGATACACAAACGAGATACACTACTCGTGTATCCGCTCATGTATGTATCCAACCCGGGTACATGTATAAATAGACCGTTAGTTGCCCTAGAACAGAGGTTACGAATTTTGTACTTGCTCTGACTCTCATAACAGTAGGGGAAAGAAGATTCTGTCAATTCCAAAGGAGATTGAAGACCCACGAAGAAGAAGATTCTATCTTTAAGGGTTGTGGCTATGAATTTTATTTATTCTTCCAGTAATTGTATTTCTTTTGTCCAATTTATGGAAGAGTAGACTCTAAATCTAGATTTTATTCGAAACTTCTCTGTCATGTGATGAAGATTTGGTTTTTAATGCGAAGTTGTTGGCTTTCTTATGATTAATTGCATGCCGTTCAATTGTTCCTTAGATTCATAGATCCGGAATATGAATTTATGCATGATATCATATTAGTTAATTGAGAAATTGCTCTTATGATTAGATTTAATGCAATTAATGAGATTCGATTGTTCTTCTAGAGATAGGAAACAAGAGTCTTCTGTTTACATCGACTATGTTGATGCGAATTCATGTGCTTTATGCAATTCTAGGTTGCTATTAACTAAGGAGAGATCCTATTTGATAAACCTAGGATTAGATAGGTTAATATACTTGAGAAAGTAGTTGACTTGACTAGAGAATTCGACAGTATAAGAAGTCAATTACGCCAATCTTCGTAAATCTAATGAATTACATGATAGAGAAGGAGTAGGATAAGATCTAGGTTGCTTTTGTTAATTGATAAATCTTCTGAACCATTGTTGTTAGTGAGTTATTAGTTTTAAGATTAGAGTAATTAAGTTTCAACCAACATATTTAAGCGGCGGTTAGATAATAGGAACGGAGTTAGTACTAGTAGTTGGTGTATCTCTGAGGGATGACCTTGTGCTTACTCGCTATATTACGCTACGATAGGTGCGCTTGCCTATTGCTTCGTAGTAAGATTAAGAACAAGAATTCAATTTATTAAAACTACGATTGGCAACGATCATCCCTCAACACTGAAAACACGGCCTGTAAATGTTCGTCGTGATTTTCCAGGTTTTTGCTGTAAATCAAAATGTTATCAAAATAAACAACAACAAATTTGCCCATAAATTCCTTCATTACATGATTCATCGGCCTCATAAAAGTACTAGGGGCATTAGTAAGACTGAATGGCATGACCATCCGCTTGTATAACCCATAGTGTGTTTTAAAAGTAGTCTTCTAGTCATCTCCTTCCCTCATTCGAATTTGGTGATATCCGCTTTTAAGATCTACCTTAAAGAATACTTGTGCACTATGTAGCTCATCTAACATATCATCAAGTCTAGGAATGGGATACCTGTATTTGATGGTGATTTTGTTGATGGCTCGGCTATTAATGCACATCCTCCATGTTCCATCCTTCTTAGGAACAAAAAGGGTAGGAACAACACAAGGACTGATACTCTCCCTGACAAAACCCGGTTCTACCAATTTATCCACTTGATGCTTCAATTCTTTAGCCTCCTCAGGATTCATGTGATATGCAAGTCAATTTAGTAAAACTGATCCTAGCTGAAAATCAATGGCATGTTCAATGCCTCTCAAAGGTGGTAATCCTTCAAGTAATTTATTTGTAAATAAATCTTTGTACTCATCCAATACTTGAGTTACCACAAGGGGTAATTGTTTACACCCGTCCACCTCTAATGCATACCTCATTTACAATAGATACACTGGCCTCTCATCTGCTATGGCCTCATCCAGTTCATATTGCCCCAACCAATAACGTCTTCTTCTTCCCAACCTTATTTATTTTCCTCTATGCCTCTTGTACTTTAGAATGTGATATAAGGTTTAACACTATATGCTTACCCTCTTTCTAGAACACGTAAGTGTTCCTAAAGCCATCATGTAATACTCTCCTATCATACAACTAGGGTCTGCTAAGTAATATGTAGGATGCACACATAGGAAGAATGTCACGAATAATCTCATCATGGTACTTATCTCTTATGTTGAAAGGAACCTTAGCCCTTTGACTGACATGTAGACTACCCTGTTCACTCAACTAATGTAATTTATAGGGCTTAGGATACAAGGTTGTAACTAGTTTCAATTTAGTCACTAATGAAGCAACAACAACATTAGTACAACTACCTCCATCAATAATAAGAGCACATAGATTACTTTGGACCCTGTAGGAGATGTGGAACAAATTTTTCCTCTACTCATCCTCATTAGTAGGAAAGGTAGTCATTGCTCTACACAGTACATTAATGGAACTAATCATTCCCCTTATCCTCATATACTTTAGCATCTGCATCACCATAATACTCATCTAATACAACTAACAGATTTGTGGTCTCGTATATGGCTTCCTTGTCTTCCTCACTCTTAACCTCCATAGTAGTCATAACCCTTCTGTTTGGACACTGAGCAGCGATATGTCCAAAACCCAGACAATTAAAGCATTTAACCTAATGGTTCCATCCTCCTGATGTTCCAACTACAGCCTGTTTGTTATCATTCCCTGCAATTGTTTTTCCTTTCCCTACTAACTCATTTTCCCCTCTACTATCTGACACTATTGGATTTTTTTCCACATTTCTACTATATCCCCCTCTATCAACCTGTTTACCCTGAGAACCATATAGTTTTGTAGAAGTTCCATACCAATTGCTCACTACTCGATATGGATTAGATCGCCTCTGTCTCTCTAGTTTTAAAGTAAGTTGGATGGCCTCATTAAGGGTGTCATACCTTTAGAGCTCCACAATACATGCAATTTCATATTTTAACCCTGACACAAATCGTGCTAAGGTCTATTTAAGAGGTTCGATTGACCCACATCTAATCATCAATGTCTCAAACTCCTTGATGTGCTTTAATACCAAAAAGTATGATGTGCATTACAATTCCAATAGCATACACATCAATACAAATGTGTGATCACTAAATCAATTCCACAATGGCATGATCAACAACACTCCTTTGAACCCTAATTCACATAAATTCAAATGGCAAAGATGCTAAATTGTGATGAGGAACAATGCAATTGTATAATAAGCAATGGATAACAATATAAATGAATTTGAATTCCACTCAAATTGTTTGAATCAAATATGAAAATGAGGAACCCTAATTCATATGAAAGTCAACAAGTAACACAACCAAATTGCATCTAGATATGATGCACTAGAAAACAATTTGAAGTAATTAGAGAAAGATTGATGTTACTTAAAATATCCTCAAACTAATATCGCCACAATTTCATAAATGAAATTAATAAGAGAATTTTACATGCAAGGACTCTTCCTCACGGCAAAAAGGTGAATATTTTCTTAAGTTTCAAAAGTTACCTCTAAACCCTACTTGGTAAGTATTTATACTTACTCTAATTAGGGTAAAAACAACAAAACCAAATTATAATAAAACCACTCAAATGGCCAGTTCCCAAACACAAAATTACAAGTACAAATAAGTCTTTAAATAGTTGGTTCTTCTCTTCCATGGAACATTTGTTAGACCGGTACTTCTTTGATTTATGTAAGTCTATGAATAACCCACAAACTGAGCTTAAGAAAATTTATCCACCATCTTGTAAAAACCGACAAATGTACTTGCTAGAATGCATAACAAATATGTAATAGAAAAGAAGATACTAAAAATATATTCTCGAGGTTTGATTGTTCAAAGAAGACCCTCATCGCCAACTTTTGTAACCCTTTAACTCTTGCCTAGTGATAGGTCCTATAGGCATATGATTCCTATGATGTCCTTAAGCCTCAAGAAGATTTGCCCTCAAATCTGATAGGTCTTCATGAACATTATCGGGTAAATATAGTGACAGGTCCATAACATTAAATGTAGCAGAGACTTTGTATCCTCCTAGTAATTTATTTGTAAAAATATCACTATAGTCATCCAATACCTAAGATACCACAGCGGGTAAATGCTCTCGCCCCTCTATCTCTAAGATATACCTCTTTTGCAATAAATATAATGGTCTATCATCTATTATAGCCTTCCCTAACTCAAACTGTCCCACTAATAAGGTCTTCTTCTTCCCAGTTTTGCTTATATGTCTCTAAACCTCTTGGTCCTCTGAAGGTTTACTCATCTGCCTCTAAACTTCTCGGACCTCTAAAGGTTTATTTATCTACCTCTAAACCTCTTGGTCCTCTAAAGGTTGACTCATATACCTCTAAATCTCTTAAACCTCTAATGGTGACATTAGGTTCAACACTATACATTTACCCTCCTGCTAAAACATATAAGTATTTCTATAGCCATCATACAAAACCCTCCTATCATACAACCAAAGCCTCCCAAGCAATATATGGGATGCACACATGGGAAGCATATCACATACAATCTCATCAAGATATTTATCCCCTATACTAAAAGGTACCCTAGACCTTTAGGTAACATAGAGATTCCCCTATTCACTTAGCCAATGCAATTTATAGGGTTTTGGATGTGGGGTAGTTACAAGTTTCAATTTTGATACTAATAATGCAACCACGACATTAGTACAACTACCACCATCAATAATAATAGCACATAAATTACCTTATACCCTACAAGAAGTGTGAAACAAGTTTTCTATCTACTCATCATCAATGGTAGGAAATGAAGTCAAAGCTCGGCACAGTACATTAGTAGATAAATATAAATCACCTCCCTCCTGATTATTGGCCTTATTTACAAATCCCCCATTTACAATAACATTGGACATGGCTGTTGAATTGATTTGTTGAAGTACAAAGACAATTTAAGGCAAGTGTAGTATATCTCACAATCACCCCTTCACAACAACCACTCTTTCACGTCACAATAACAATCACTAATTTATATCCTCAATCACTTTAAGACACAAAGTACACTCCACTTAAGCTTTATACACCTACGACACACTTACAATCACGGAAACAATACAAGTAGAAGCAATAATGAACACTTCTTCAAATGGTAAGTTAATGACTCCAACTAATCAAAGTGTGTTTAAAGGATCAATACATAATAACTCCCATACTTAATGATTGCTTTTGAAATTCAAAATTTAACCACAATACACACTCTTCTACATACACACATTTCACTATGGCATAACACACACACACAACCGTGGTGCAACACCTCTCCACTACAATATACACATACACTACACCACGTTGCAGCCCCTTCACTACATGCTCACTTCACCAACACACACAACTCCACCATGGTGCAAGCAAGAATCACAGCACACACATACACTCCTAATTCACGGCTATAACAACAATGGAACAATTAATGAAGGCTTCTCCAAATGGTAAGAAACAATTTTAAAAAATAGTCAAAGTGTATTAAGGTTAACAATACACAATAACTTCTTAAACTTAAAGTTTTCTTTTCAAATTCAAATTGTTTCCGAATTGTCCATGGCAAGTGATGTTCTCAAAATCAAGTTCAAGCACAATCAAATGACTCAAGGAAAACAATTCACAATTATATCACAAAACCGGTCCAATTGGTTCATAACTCACGTGAAACCCCTTTGGAAATTTGATGGAAACCGAAGATCAATTGATGTAATTGCGATCCCTAATTGTAATCTTCACCATATGACAACAAAATTAATTGAGATCTACGTGAATTCAAATCAAAATGGAAGAATCAAAACCGTGATATCAACTCCCCTTTCAATTCCAATGCACGCCAACAATAAAATGATATTAATTTCAAGTACTAAAAGAACAATCAATCTTAACATGACAATTGTTCACGAATTAAATTCACAAATATGTCCAAGAAACTCCAAATGCACCCTAGATATGACTCACTAGAGAAGAAATGAAAAACAACAAAGAAAGAAATCGATATGACACATAATTTCCCCTTATTGCACTCGCCACAATTCCAATTTTTGGGTTGAAATTGATAAGAGGATTAGAACTAAGATGAACCCTAATTCCCAAACATGAAGTGCTAGTGTATAATCTGCAAAAATGGCCTCCTCAAACCCTACTATAAGCAAGTATTTAGACTTGCTACTCCTAGGGTTAGAAAATTGTCAAAATTACAAGTTTGGCACTTTTAAGGTGGCTAGTCCTAAATGAAAATTACAATCAAAATCAAAGTGTTCCAAAATGATTAAAACATAAATAGTCCATGCAAATGAAAAATATATAAAAGAAATTGGTCTTCAAGATGTTAGTCTTCTATAGGGTTCATCGGCCTAGCTCATCGTCGGTTCAAGTCGATCCAAGGATAACCCACAAGCTGAGTTTGAGGGAGTTTGTCCATTGCCCTATAAAATATGATAAGTGTGCCTGTTGGAAAACATAATACAAGAATAATAGAAAAGAGGTTAATTATAAATAATTCCGGGGTCGATTTGCTTAAAATGGGCCCTCATCGCCAAAATTCAAATTCCTTTAGTTCTTGCCCTAATGATAAGTCTTGTCAGATTTTGATTCCTATCATCTCCTCGGGCCTCAGAAAGAAATTGTCCTCAAATCTGGTATATCAAATGCAGTAGAGACTTTGTTTTCTCCTAGCAATCCATCTAAAGAAGTATCTTTACAGAATCCCAATATCTGAAATACCACAGTAGGTGATTGTTTTTTCTCCCCCATTTCTAGGATGTATCTCATCTGCAACATAAATAAAGACTCGTTGTCTACTGATGCCTCCCCTGTCTCAACCCATTCCATTGATTTTGTTTCCTCTTTTTCTAACTCATCTGCATGGTGCTGATCCTCATAGCCCCCTAATGGTTGGTCCAACTGCTCACTAACCTCTGAAACCTCTGAAGGTGAACATAACTGTCTCTGAACAATCTAGCTCTCTAGTGGTCTGCTCATCTGACTATGATCATCAGGATCCTCTAAAGGTTGGCACATCAGTGTTTGACAAATTTTATGCTCTAAGGGTTGGCTCGTGTCATTAGAGCCCTCAAGAACCTTTAAAGGTTGGCATACTGCATCTGCACAGTTTGGCCCTCTGAAGGTTTGATCATGTGGCTATGATCCTCAAGAATCTGTGATGGTTGTTTTATCTATCTTTGCATCTTCTAGACCTCTGATGGCGACATAGGGTTCAATACTATACGTTTACCATCTTTTTTGAACATATAAGTATTTCTATACCCATCATGTAATACCATCATGTCATACAACCATGGTCTATCAAGTAATATATAGGATGTACAAATAGGAAGAATATCACATTCAAGCTCATCACAGTACTTGTCCCCTATATTGAAGGGTATCCTAGCCCTTTGGGTCACACAAAGACCATCCTGATCATTCAACCAATGTAATGTATAGGGTTTAGGATGTGGGATATTTTTTCAAGTTTCAACTTCGATACTAATGATGCAGCTACAACATTAGTACAACTACCACCATCAATAATAATTACGCACATGTTTCCTTATACCCTACAAGAAGTATGAAACAAGTTTTCTCTTTGTCCCTCATCAATGGTTTGAAAGGAATCATGTCCCGATGCAATATGTTAGTAGGCAAATACAACTCACTTGACATTTTTGCTTACTAATTTCAACAAAAACCTCAATACACTTCACCACACCACGGCAACACACCCTTACATGCCCCTACACCCCCACGATGCTCACAATCAACCAATAAAAAAAAATGCTTATTGTTACTTCAAGTAAAGTCAAGTGAAAAAATTTGAAGCACAATAAAAATAATTCTTGGTACTTAAAGTAAAGTTAAATAAATAAAGTACACACACAGCTACTTCCAAGTAGATAGAATTAAATTCACCTACTAGTGTTTAAGTAATTAGTTCAATTACTTTCACACTTTAATAAACTTTTTTTGAATTTTAAATTCTACTACTCAACTTTCCTTATCTTTGCTTTGGTTCACACCAATTACTTCACAATGGGCAGCACCTCAACACATACCAAAATACACAACTTTACCCCAAACACTTCTCCCCCCCTTTTACTCACGGTTCTACAACCAATCACGCCTCCAACAACAATGGTCTATACTACACATACCAAAACCCACACCAAATGCCCCACTCTTCACTAAATTAAAAAATACAATGCCACACCACACACACCTTTTTATCCCCACGGTGCACTCTCCACTTCTAACACAATTTTCCCAAACCACAACTTACACACATGCAACACGACAATAATTCAAATAGCACTCCTTAATGCAACTTTCCACAAATGGTAATAATCAGATTTCAAATTCAAATGGAACACAATCAATACCACTCAATAACTTCCTCAACTTAATGCATGTGTTTGAATTCAAATAAATTCCTTATTATCCCACACAATGCAAATCTGAAAATTGTACACTTTCACTTCCAATTTGCACAATAAATCACACGGCACACTCTACAAGCTTCTTCAAATTATGGAATTCTAATGATGGAATTCAAATTCAATTAGCTTTCCTTTCTTCTACACACAAGGAGCTCACGGTTCAATGCTTCACGCCACTACCACAATGCTATTGACAACACATACAATAACCAACAATAAATGTATACAACCTTTACTAAATTAATAAGGATATGACACCAAATCACTCTTTAAGCCAGGGCACACTTTCATTTCCACAAGCTACAAAAAAAAACCACAATTTTCTACATAAGAAAAGGCAGCCTACTTTCAAATTAAAAAAGGAGTTCAATAAGTACACGATTCCATAAATGGTAAGAACTATTTCAAATTCAAATGACACACAATTAAACAATGACTTTAATTTTTTGTTTTGAAATTTTAAATTGGTTTCTTAATTCACACTTCCAATCTGAATTCAAATATGGAAATACAAGTGTTACTCCTCCACTTTTCCGAAAACAAAAGTACACAACACAAATCCACTTCACCCCCAAATTTAACACTACTCCCCAATCCTTCATTGTGATACGAACCAAAGCCCACCTGTGACGAAACCCTATAACCAAACGTTTGTAATTGTAACCCAAGATGCCAAATAATCGAAGTGGCAAATATGACCCGTTGCCTACAGATGAGGCAAGAACCTTGGTATATTATGTTGACGCCACAATCGGGATGAAAGACAAATTGATAAGTCTGATTTTAACGCTACGGAAGAGATCCGATAAGTTTTAAGAGAAGTTCTTTGGAGAGCTAAGAGAGGGAAAACTCTCAAATTGTATGAATCACTGTTGTATGTAAGTTGTCTATCCTATTTTCCAACCTAGCAGCTATTAATAGGGTTTACAACTCATAAGGAAAAAGCCCAAAACGACATAACATAATAAAGTTGCTAAAAAAAAAAACAATCAATAATGTACGCTGGCGTAGGAGTACACCGAGTATATACCTTTGGGGGGCGTAAGTGGGCAGCGTAGTCCCTCTATAGCTCTTTAATTGCAAAGCCGGCTCAAAGCCGGCAGCGTTAATCCAGTGTTGTCAAGGCCGGCAGCTTTGATCTCCTATGTTTTTGATCGCCTTTGTTAAAACCTTAAAGGCTTGTACAAATGCAAGTTCATTCTCATGGTTGCTCCAATCTTTTCCAGCTTTTTGGATATTCTTTATCAAAACCCCTTAAGTGCTTCTTTGAATCGCTTTACTCAAGTTCTTGTGATTGGTCCAAGTGGCAATTCAAGAGAATCCACATTCCACCTTCTAGCTTGGCTCCCATCATGGCTTCCATCATTCCCTCCTCTTGAAAAGGATTTGCCCTCAAATCACGCCTACATCAAAAGGACTCAGATCAGTAACGTTTAAAAGTAGCACTTACTTGATACTCCACCTGGCAAATCTAACTTATAGGCATTATCGTTGATGCGCTCAAGAATTTGAAATGGTCCATCGCCTCTAGAAAGTAATTTAGATCGACGTTGCACAGGAAATCGCTCTTTGCGCATATGAACCCAAACCCAGTCTCCAGGTTCAAAGATAGCTTGTTGACGACCCTTGTTGGCTTATTTCACATACTTCTTTGTTCTCCGCTCAATGTTGAGCCTTGCCTTCTCATGGAGTTATTTAACAAATTCCGCTTTCTTCTTACCATCTAGATTAAACATACTCAGAAATAGGAAGGGGAGATAAATCTAAAGGAGTTTATGGATTAAAACCATACACAATTTCAAAAGGTGTAAACTTAGTAGCAGAATGCATTGTGCGATTATAAGCAAATTCAACATGAGGCAAACAATGCTCCCAACTTTAAGTTCTTTTTAATGACAGCCCTCAACAAAGTAGATAAAGTTCGATTTACTACCTCAGTTTGACCATCAGTTTGTGGATGACAAGTAGTAGAGAACAATAACTTAGTTCCTAACTTAGCCCAAAGGGTCTTCCAGAAGTAGCTCAAGAACTTAGCATCCCGATCCGATACGATTGTTCTAGGCATACCATGCAATCTCACAACTTCCCTAAAGAACAAATTAGCAATATGGCAAGTATCATCTGTTTTGTGGCAAGGAATGAAATGTGCCATCTAGGAAAACCTATCCACGACTACAAAATAGAGTCCCTAGCATACCTAGACCTAGGTAATCCTAACACAAAATCCATGGAAATGTTACCAAGGCTCATGAGGAATTGGAAGTGGGGTATAAAGTCCATGAGGTTGGACTCTAGATTTTGCTTACTTACAAGTGACACATCATTCAACAATCCTCTCAACATCTCGCTTCATGTGATGCCAATAGAAGTGGTTCCTGCCAAACCCCTAAGGTTTTTAGCTTACTCCAAATACCCCATTATCCCCTCCTGGAACCCCCCTCACAAAAACTTTCCCCTTTAAAAAACAAAAATTTTTTTGGAATG
>JBBMOL010002878.1:0-20312 GCA_037954665.1 Laguncularia racemosa
TATTGGTTTTCCCCTTTTATTTATTGTAAGTTTCATTTGGGTTTGCCACCTTAAATGGGCAACTTGAAAATTTTGAGCATTTTTTAAAACCCTGGGAGTAGAAGTATAAATTCTTGTTTTAAAGGAGGGTTTGAGGAGGTTATTTTGAGAAAAAATTCAATTTGTGAGGGGCTTAGGGTTTTCCTATTCCAAATTCCTTTAAATTTCAATCCCAAAAAGTTAAAAATTTGGCGAGTTGCACAAGGAAAAAATCATGAGTAATATCGGTTCCTTATTGTTGTTTTC
This sequence comes from Laguncularia racemosa, assembly GCA_037954665.1. Lineage (NCBI taxonomy): Eukaryota > Viridiplantae > Streptophyta > Magnoliopsida > Myrtales > Combretaceae > Laguncularia > Laguncularia racemosa. The sequence goes on from JBBMOL010002878.1 coordinate 286, forward strand.
CATTTCATCATAGTGAATTCTGGGTTGTTTGGGATGTTCTTGGACTTGTTTTAATTTGCTTTTGTGTAATGGTGTTTAGGTTTAAATTTGTGTTGATATTGATATCTTCTCTTCTTTTTGGGTGACGTAAATTTGGGATTTTAAAGGGAAAGGGATTGGAATTTGCGGTTTGACCCATTTTTTTTTCTTGATTTGGTTCACGTGGGTTTATTATTTTTGTTATTATTTGATGAGATTCTTGTTTTGATTGATAATAGCAATTGGAGCTTTTTGGGGATTTCTTTCCCTTTTCCCTTGGTTTCCGCATTTCCTAGTCAAGGAAACCGGTTTTTGTCTGTGTGAATTGAGGAGTTTTCCTTGATTTTTTTTGATTGTGTTGCTTGGAATTAGGCCTCATAAAAACCTTCTTCTAACAAGTATTTATACTTGCTACTCTTAGGATTAGAAGTGGTCAAAATTAAAAGTTTGCCATTTTAAGGGGGCTAGCCTAAATGAAAATTCAAGGAAATAAAAGTGTTCGAAAATTTTTTTAAAAAAATAAATATTCCATGCAAATAAAAAAATATATAAAAGAATTGGTTTTCAAGATGCCGGTTTTATAGGATTCTCCCCGTCATCCCCGGTTTCAGGTAGTCCATGAAAACCCCACAAGCTGAGTCTGGGGAGTTTGTCCTTGCCCTATAAAATATGATAAGTTTGCTGTTGTAAAAACAATACAAGAATATAGAAAAGAGGTTTTTTTAAATAATTCGAGGTTGATCTGCTCAAAATGGGCCCTCATTGAAAAAATTCAAAAATTTTTTGTTCTTGCCCTAATGTTAGGTTTGTCAGATTTTGATTCTATCAAAAATTCTTTTGTTAAATTGGTTTTTTAAGTCACAAGTTGTTTAAAGGGTCTAGTTTCTGTTTATTTTTTTGGCTTTTCCTTAGGGATTTGATTTGAATTGGTTTGTTGGGTTCTAGGTTTAACATCCCCCGGGGTTTTTCGCATCATATAGTTAACCCTAGTAAATACTATTAAAGACCCCTAATGTAAAAAATGCCTTTACCCCGCATCCCAACCATGTATGCTAATGGCAAGGTTTCAGAGATTATTCCCCTTTAAAAGTCTTCGTAAGCACCTTTTTTAGTAGAGCTACAGCGGCATTAATCCCAACCATATAAGAAACACAAGTTGCAATATGAAAGTGATGCTTTAGTTGGTATCCTACACTATAATTAAAAAAAGAGTTGAAAAAGCCCTACTAGATGCTAATTTTCTTAGTTCTAGATAGTAACTAGATACTCTAAGTTTAAAAAAACCCTTTTAAAATAGTTGGTAGAAGCAAGAAAGCAGCCTTCTTTTATACAACCAACCCACCCCTAGCTGAAGAGCCCCTATTTATCCTTCCTATTGTCCCATCTTTTAAACCCCCCTAAGGGGATTATTAAAAGAGGACCCCCAAAAAAGAAAATGCTTCATAGTGAAGCCCCCTGCAAAAATGCCCAAACCTGCAAAAAAGGGGATAGTATGCCCCCTTTTAGATAAGGGTTTTTAATAAATTAGTTTTCCCCCTATGAAAGAGGTTTTGACCCCCAAAACCCATATTTTTCTAATTTTAGACAAATACTATAGTAAAGGTAGGAGCTATGTGGGTGGGCAAAAACAACCTAAATTGATCAAAAACCTCTATCCTAAGCCCGTTAAAAAATGGCACCTTTTTAAAATACTTAGTTTAGTAGTACGAATCCCAAGTGTAAACCCCAAATAAAGGTTAAAAATACTGTATTACCCCCTTTTTCCTATTATCAAATTCCCCAAATTTAAATGTCAAATAATAAAGCAATAATAAAAATAAAAAATAAAAAAAAATTTAAATATTGGAATTTTTGATTAGTGAAAATTGACAATAATAATGACTGTCCCTAGTATTAAAAACACCTCCCTAAATTTCCCACTGGACCCAATTAAAAGCCCAAAAGGCCCCAATTAAAGAACCAATTAAACAAAGTCCACAAAAAATGTGATACCAATTCCCCTGTGAACCCCCAAATTTGCATGAATCAATTTGCTCTGATACCAAAAATAGATTGCCTTACTAATTAAAATTGCAAACACATCTAAAAGTAACTGATCAAAAAAATCCAATCAACAATGGATGATCAAAAATCACAAGACCCTTAAATTAAAAGAATTCAAAGACTTATGAAAAATTGAAATGAGGAACAAAGCAATTATATAAGTAGCAATGGTGACAATAAAAAATGAATTAGAATTCCATAAAATTGAAGTGATTCAAATCTGAAATGGATAAACCCCTAATTCACGTGTAGAACAACAAGTAATAATGGGAAATTTTCCGGCCCCGTATATGCTTTAGAACTAGATTTGGATGATGATCCAAATCGTCATATTTTCTTCATTTTTTTTTATCTAAAAGTTTTTTGAAAAAAATTCTTACGGGTAAATAATATTTCTCCATGGGTTGCCAACAGCCCTACTTTAGGAGGGCCCACAGGATTATCAAAATTGCTTAAAAGGGCCCGCTACGTTTGTTTCCATTCGAAGTTTGGCTATGAAGATTTTAATATTTTATACTTTATAATTTGTTTATGGACTATTTTATGTTTTATTGTTTTTTGGACATTTTCATTTTTTTTTAAATTTTCATTTGGACTCCCCCACCTTAAAAGTGGAAAATTTGTTGAATTTTTGAAATTTTTTAACCCCTAAAGGAAGCAAGTTAAATCTTGCTTAAGTAGGGTTTTAGAAGGCCTTTTTTCTATTAGAAATTCACTTTATGAGAGGCTTGGGTTTTCTTGTTTAGTTTCCTTTTTCTTTTCAATCCAAAGTTGGATTTTTGGCGATTTGAAACCCTTTGAAATTGTGAGTCCATCTTTTTTCAAAATTGTTATGATTTCTTTTTTTCTCTAGTGTTTTAAAATCTAGGGTTGAATTGGAATATTTTTAGTCAGATTTTGTTTTCTTTTGTATCATTTATTTTGTTAAAAAAGATTGATTGGTTTTAGCACTTGTTATTACCATCAAATTTTTTTACTTTTATGGCAGGGATTTTCCTTGTTGTGAGGAGGGTCACGGTTTTTAATTTGTGTTTTGTTGATTGAATTCTTTTGGGAATTAAGTTGGTTAAATTTGATTCAATTGAGAATTATCATCTTTGGGGATTTCATCTCCTTGATTTTATCTTTGGTTCATTTTCCTCAATTAGGGTTCCGTAAATTTTCTAAATTTTAAAAATTAAAATTTGACTAATTTTTTGAGGTTTTTTTTTGGTTTTTTTTTTTATTGGTTAAACCCCCTTTTAGGCACATGAGTCCCAAACAAATTGACTTGATATGACCCCTAAATTAAATTTTTGATAACAATGAGGGGGAAGATTGATGTTACTCAAAATTACTAAATTAATTGCCACAATTTCACTTGTGAAATGGATAAGAGAAATTTTCCCCAAGAAAAGATCCCCCTTATGTAAAAAGTGTGTAATTTTAAAATGTTCAAAGCCCCCTTCAAAAAACCTTATTAAACAAGTATTTCTTTTGTCCAATTAGGGTTTTTTTAAAAATAATACAAAATTACAAAAAAACCACTTTTGTGCCCGGTTAAAAACAAAAAATTTCAAGACAAATAAGTCTTTAATAGTTGGGTTTTTTTTAAATTTATGTAGGTCATGAAAACCCTACAAACTGGCTTTAACAAATTTATCCACTGCCCTATAAAAATCGAAATTTTTCCATTGGAATGATAAAATATGAAATAGAAAAGAAGATACTAAACAAATTTTTAAAGGGTTGATTGTTCAAAGAGGACCCTATCGTAAAATTTTGTATCTCTTTAGCTCTTGCTTGGTAATGGCCCTTTGTAGGAATTTGATTCCTATCATTTCCTCAGGTTTAGGAAGTTTCCCCTCAAATGATAGGTTTTCATAACACATAAGGAAAATAGAGTAATTGGTTGAAACAAAAAATTTTTAGTAGGACTTGTTTCAAGCAATTTTCTTTTAAAAGTTTAAACTGTGGTTTTTGTCCCTTTTGATATCAAAGGGGTAGATGCTCTTGCCCCTCCTCTCTAGGATATCCCTAATTTGAAATTAATTATATGGTCTATCATCTTCTATAACCTTTCCCCCTAACTCAAACTACCCCCCTAATAAGGTTTCTTTTCTCATTTTTGTTTATGTTTTGGGAAACCTTTGGTCCTCTGAGTTTACTCTTACCTTTAACTTCTTGAACCTTTGAAGGTTTATTTATTACCTTTTAAACATCTTTGTCCTTTGAAGGTTGACCCCAACTGCCTTTGAGTTGAATTTGAGTTACCCTCTTCCCCAAAGAAATATAGTATTTTGAGTTCAACACTATATTTTTCCCCCTCCGCAAAGAACATATAAGTATTTCTATGCCTCATGCAAAACCCCCCTATATCAACTGGGCCCTACCAAGTAATATATGGGAAACACCTGAGAAGGATATCATATAAATCTCTGATGATTTTTTTTCCCCTATACTGAAAAAACCTTGCCCTCTAGCTAGCAAGAGACCCCCCTACTCACTCAGCCAATGTAAATTATAAAATTTTTGGATGTAGGGTGTTCAAGTTTTAATTTCAATACTAATGATGAAATACTATTTAGTCAACTCCCGCATCAATATAATAGCACTAGTTTCCTTGCCCCTACAGAAGTTTTTAAAATAAGTTTTCTTTTACTCATATCAAAGTAGGAAAAAAAAGTCAAAGCTGGCGTTAGTTAAAAACAAAAAAAATATCGATCACTTGATTGGTTGTTACTAATTTCAAAAAACCCAAAACTCCCACCCCAGTCAAAAACCGTTAAAAAAACCACTTAACACCCCCATTAACAAAATAACATAGCATAGCAACCAACCATGCCTTCTAAACCCCCACGGTTACTTCCAAAAACCACGAACACACAAATACCCCACGTTGACCCTTCAAACACCACACACCACTCCTCAGGGTTTGTAACACACCATACTTCACCCCTTTTCCCAACAGGCAAAAAAAACACAATTTACAACCTTAATGAAGCTTCTCCTTTGGTAAAGAAATAATTAAAATATTAAAATTGTATTAAAATCAATACCAAAATTTAAATCTTCAATTATTGATTGTTTTTTAATTTAAATAGTTCCAAATCCTCTATGCAAGAAAAAAATCTAAAAATGTAAATTCCACATCTTAATTTCGAAAACAAATAAAAAGAAATACACTTTTTCTTCCTAATAATTACTTCCCAATTTGAAAAAATTAAAAGAAAATGCACTTCCCCTATTCCCCTTCTTCTCACGGAAAGATAAAAGACAAAGGATTAACTATAAAATTTGGGAGAAACTTAAAACAAGTAAATACTTAATTAAACTCAAAAAATTCCAAAATTAAAGAAATGAAAATTCAAGAAACCCAAATTTTCCAATTGTAATTCCCGGGAAAAATCCTTCCCCAAAACCTTTGTCTAATCCCAAAATTGATGTGCTTAGATCTAATTAAAAGTCATAAGGCCCAATTTGATGAACTAATTAAACAAAGCCCAAAATGATGTGATACCAATTAAAACGTGAACCCTACTTGCATAAATAAATTTGCTCAAATTCCCAATTTATGGGGCCCTTTATAATTAAATTGCAAAACACATCAAAAATAATGTGATCAACAAAATCCAACAACAATGGCATGATCACTAAATCCCCAATGATCCCTAATTAACAAGAATTAAAAGACTTGTGCTAAATTAAAAAAAGGGACAAAGCAATTTTAAGTAGAAAATGGATGACAATAAAAAATAAATTTAAAATTTTTCCCACTCAATTTGAAGTGATTAAAATCTAAAAATGTAAAAAAACCCCTTAACTAATTTTTGTAGAACAAAAAGTAACCAAACAAATTGCACTTAAAATATGATCCCCCTAAAAAAAAATTTTGATAAAAACAAGACGAAGTTTGATTTTACTCACAATTATCAAGTTAATTTGCCACAATTTCACTTGTGAAATGGATGAAAAATTTTTGAAGCAGGTCCCACACGGCAAAGAAGTGTGTAATTTAAAATGTTTAAAAAAGCTCCTAAAAAACCCTCTTGCAATTTTTAAAATTCTCCAAAATTAGGGTTTAAAAAATCCTAAAATTAAAAATTGCCTTTAAGTGCCGGTTTAAAATGCAAATTACAAATACAAAAAGTTTCAAATGGTTGGTTTTCACTTCTAGAACCATTGTGGATCGTTCTTCTTTGATTTTTGTGGGTTTCATGTAAACCATCAAGCTTTGCGAATTTATGTCGTCCTTAAAAAACCGAAAAGATATTGCTAGAATGCACAATAAAAATGTAATAGAAAAAGATATTAAACAAATATTTTGGGTTGATTGTTAAAAGAAAAACCTCACACCAAATTTGTTATCCCTTGGCTTTTCCCCAAATTTAATAAGCCCTTTAGCAATTTGTTTCCCTTTCCCCCCCAAACCCCCACTTCGCCCCCGTAACAAGATTGCCTTTGAACCAATAATTTAAATTTTTATTTTTTTGAATTGTGAGAATTTCTTAATTTAAATCAATATCTTTCCAAGTTTTTTTAATCTAAGTTAATTAACAGAATTCCCCCCCAAATTAAAACCCCAAAAATCATTTACCCATTCCGTGAATTTTATTTTTGGTTTCATAATAATTAGGAGATTTACTCTTTTTATCTCTAGGGCTTATGAAATTTCCTTCAAATTTGCAAAAAATCTATTTATTTCAAGGATTTTTTAATTCTTTGCATAAAAATGGATAATAAAATCAATACTCTAGAAAAATTAATTCAAGGAAAACAGAGAACACAAAAATTTGGATTTAAGAAAAAAAAAAAATTATTCAATGAATAATAATCAATCAATAGTCTTTAAGTTCATCAAAACTGAGTGCATAATAAACTAAAAATATATCATTATGTTTTAAATTCAAACAAATGTAAAAACAAAAAATGATGATTAAAAACCCCTTTTTAATTTGCCTTTGATCTATGAAAATAACCTTAATTTTCCTTGTAAGCCCTAAACTCCCTTTTACACAAAGGAAAAGTCCCCTTCTAAAATTTAGTCTTCAAATCCTTTTTATCTTCAATTTTCAAAATTAAATATATGAAAAGGCCCCCCAAACATGGGGTAAATCCCTTATGTAATTTCTAACCTAAATCTTAAAAAATTAAATTCCTGAGTATAAATAAACCAATTTGGCCTCAAAAACAGCCTGTACTTTTACAGGATATTAAACATGGGATGAAAAGGGATTTGGGAACAAAAAGGTGTGTCAAGGCCTTGCTCTTCCTTCAAGCTTTGTATCTCTTTATTTCAAACCCCCAAAACCCCCCAAAACTTGTAAAAAATTTTTTCCTTTAAGTATAAAAAGTTATTAACACCAAAAATAAAAAATTTTTTTGATTGCCCCAAAACCAAGGTCTAGCACACGCAAATGAATCAAAAAAACAATTCAATTCGCAATTAAAAAACCCGGGTTTAAGGAATCAAAAATTCATGAACCTAAAGGAGATGTAAAGAAATTTGAATGCTCAAAGTTGCAATTAACAACAAACAATGTAATTTTCTCCAATAAACAATATCACAAGTAATTCCACGAATTACACACAAGAAAAAAGAACTAATTTCGTGATCCACTTTCCCCAACAAAATGATCCACGGTTCAAAATGATGCTAAATTAAGGTTAAAACAAAAGGGTAAAACCCAAACAATTTTGCAAAAAAAATTTGATTACAAATGTAATCAAAATTTTGGGCAAAAAAACATCCAATTTAACCCCAGATACATTCCCCTAGGATGAAAGGAAATTGAAAAAAGTAAATTTTATATTACTCACAAATTAACCTTGATGCCACTGCCATAAACCCCAAATTGGGATTTGAAATTGATAAGAGAATTGAATTAGGAATAAACCCTAATGCTCTCAATAAAAGTGAAATTTTAACTGAAAAAAGGGCCCCCTTAACCCACATTAAAAAAAGTTTTATACTTGCTCCCCTTTTGGTTAGAAAAAGACAAAAAATTAAACTATGCCCTTTTAAGGTGGTCGGTCCTAAATGGAAATTTCAATCAAAAGGGAAGTGTCCCAAAAAAAATACAACTTAAAAAAGTCCTTTAAAAGGAAATATGAAAAGAAATGATTTCATGATGCGGTCTTCAAAGGGATTCGAATTAAAACCCCCATGGGGTCCCGACTCGTCAAGGTTAGGTGTTTTGTATCCTGTAGGATGATAAATGGCCCATTGGAATTTCATACAATTATAATGAGAAATGTAGAAAATAGTTGGCTTCCTCAAAATTGGATTTTCATGCAAGATTCTCAAAACTAAGTTATGGAGACCTTAGCTCGGGGCCCCTTTGGGGATAGGTCCTGTAGGAGTTTGATTTCCCTTTATCTCTCGAGCTTTTAGAGATTTTCCCTCAAAATTTATAGGTTTCAGATTTTTCGTTGATAAGTATGGTGTAGTCTAAGACATTAAAGGTCGTTATATCCATACCTCCCGGTTAACTCTATCCGTAGGCGTTGTTGGTTTTATGCGCTTTAAAACCGAAAGGTCCGTCTGACCTGGAAAAGCTTTTTTTGACTTCTTATTTTGGAAACCTGTCCCCCCTAAGATTAATCCGGCTAAGTCACCCGGATTATAAAGATGAAATTTCCTGTGTCTGTTCATTGGTTCCTATTTTTCCCGGGCTTTAAAGGGTTCAGTTGTTCATCATGAATGGTGATTTGTCTGCTCGACAATCCACTAAGACTTTTCCTTTGTCCCCTGGTCCTGTATAAAATCAATGGAATAGAAAATATTAAAAACCCTAAACAAAATTCAAAGGGAGATTACTAGTTGAATTATGAGTGACCTTTGTAAGCGAACTCAATAATAAGAAGACACAAGTCCTAATCAGTAAAATTCTTGCCAATTTTTGCTTGAGTAGATTCCCAAAGGGTGTTGACAATTCTACTTTTCCTTATTTTTGGGATGGCAGAGGTATGTACATAAGCTTAGTACCCAGTCTTTTCCCCTTATGTCTTCCAAAAGAAACTAAAAACTTAATGTCTTGTCTGATACTTACTGTGTGGAACTCCATGTAATTTTACAAATTTTCCCGCACAAAAAAGTTAGTAATAAAAGGGGTCATCTGTTTTGTGACAAGGCACAAAGTGTGAATTTTACTAAATCCGTCAACAACCCCCAAATGTGTTTTTCCCTTTGGTTCTAGGTAATCCCCAAAACAAAATCCATACTAATTAAATCCCCGGGTTTATCTGGTATAGGAAAAGGGATGAAAAACACTTGTGCACCTTTCTTCCCTTTAGCCTCTTACAATCCATACCTTTTTTTTAAAACCCCAAAGGACATCCTTTTTCATACCCTTCCAAAAAAAATTCTTCCCCCAATATGGCTAGGGTTTCTTTCACCAAAAAAGTCCTGACAATCCCCCTGCTTGGCTTCCCTCCCCCTAATCCCCCTCAAATCTAGGGAATACATAGTTTTCTGATTTTACAGAAACCCCAATCAACAATAGCCCTCATCATTTGCCCCATAAACCTCCCATAACAGTCTTTAAAATTTCCCCTACTATTTTTTTCTTTCAAAATTTAAAAAAACCCGCAGTTTTGATGAAGAGGAAGTGATAGTTTCTACCATCGTGATAAAAGTCCCAAAAAAATATTCTGATTACCTTTTTGTATTTATCCCTAAGCAAAACCCTCTAGAAACTCCACCATTAGTTGGCACTTGACAAATGTACTATCCCTTTAAATGTTTTAAAGATTCATGATCTGTAAAATAATAAAATCTTTCGGAAGGAGATAATGCTAACCCCGTCTTAGGCTCTAATAAGGGAAAAAAATTCCTTATTATATAGAAAATTTTTTAAATTGCCCATTCAACTTCTTATAAATATGCTATAGGTTCCCTTTTTTTGCATTAGTCAGCATCCCCTTCCAATCCTGAAGTCACATTCCAACTCAAAAACTTCATCAAAAACAAGTAAAGCGAAAAAAGAGCATAAGGAGTTTTTCTTTTTTTCTTTCAAAAAATCCTTGAGCCCCTTTTACTCCAGATAAAAGGTACACTCTTTTTAGTCAGTTCTGTGTGGCATGACAATACCATGAAATTTTGGACAAAACGTCTATAAAAGGTGCAAGTCCCTGAAAACTTTTTTAAAATCGTAATGAAGCAGGTGTTAGCCTTTCCCGTTTCCCCCACTTTCTCCTACCACCCTAAACCCCAAACCAGTACAACAAAAACCCAAAAATGTTACCTCAGTTTGGTAAAAAGGGAAAACTTCTGGATATTTGCAAATGCTTTGTGTCCCCAATACTGAAAAAACTGCCCCAAGATGCTCCACATCTGTTCTAGGTTTTTGTTGTAGATAAGAATATCATCAAAATAAACAACAACTTTTCTAGAAAATTTTTTTGTACATGATTATCACCCCAAAAGGTAATAGGGATTTTCAAAAAAAGGGCTTTGCCAACCTTCATACAACCATGATTGTGTTTTAAAGCGGTTTTTCCTTCATCCCCTTCTCCATGAAATTTGGGGTTTTTGCTTTTAAGATCCACTTTGGGGGGGAAAACTGTGAACCAGTAGTCATTAAATACATCAGTCTAGGAATGGTACCCGTATTTGATGGTGATTTTGTTGTGGCTCTTATCGATACCATTCTCCCAAGTACCACCTTCTGGAAAAAAAGAAGGGCGGGAAAAGTGCTGGGTGAGACTCTCTCTAACAAACCCCGTTAATATTTTATTCCGGGTGCTTCAAACCCCCACTCCTCGGGATTCATGCAAAATGTAGGTCAGTTTGGTAATATTGAACCCGGGCATAAGTCAATAGCGTTATCCTCTCAAGGTGGGTTAACCCCGCTGGAAAAACTTTAAGAAAAATGTTAGTATAGTCTTCTTTTCTGGGTTTGGGGGTGAGTTGTGGGTTTTGAAATCCTATTTTTTAAGAAGAAGTTTGTTGAGTTTTATAAAACCCTATTTTGTACAAAAACCCTTTTTTTTAAAAATTTTACCTGTTTAAAACCCCTTTGATTAGGTCCTGCGTTGTGAAATTTTTTTACGGAAAAATTTTTAGCCCCCGCTTTTCAGCTCGATTTGGAGATGTTAATCGTCTTTTTTTTGTCTTTTTTTAAAAATATTTTGGGTAAATTTATGGGTTTTTAAAATTCCCTTGTTGAAGGAAAAAAGCATTTTTGGTGTGGTTTTCAATTTTTTCCTTTAAAAGGATTGGGAGATTTTGATTTTATCTTTTTTATTTTTTATGTTTTTGGTTGTTTTGGTTTTGGGCCCCAACCCGTAAATTTTTTTTGGGGAAAAGCCCCAAAAAAGTGGAAATTGTAATTTTGCCCCTTTCATTTTGGGTAAAAGTTTTAAATCTTGTTTTTAAAAAAGGGGGGTTTGGAGGGGATTTTTGGGTTTATATTTTTTTCATGGGGGTTGGTTTTTTTAAAACTTTTCAAATTTTTAAACCCAAAAAATTGGAAATTGTGGCGGTGCGACAAAGGGAAATTTGAGTATATCGATTTATCTTTGTTGTTTTTCATTTCTTCTCTATGGGGGTATATCTAGGGTAGATTTGAATCTTTCTTGGACTTTTTTTGTGATTGTATTTCGTGGACAATTATCTTGTAAAGTTGATTGTTCATTTGAGATTGATGCTCTTTGTGGTGGCGTGAATTTGTGCTTGTGTGGGAAGAGGGTACATCACGGTTTTGTGCTTTTCTTCTTCATCCATTTCACGTGAAATCCACTTGATTTATTGTTGTTTTGTGAAAATTGATCATTAGTGGAATTTAATTGTATCTTTGAACCATTGGATTTCATCAAAGTTCCATTAGGGTCATGAAATTTTCCCTAGCTAAATTGAACCGGTTTGATTGTGACTTGAGGACTGTTTTCTTTGAGTCATTTGATTGTGCTTGAAATTGGTTTTGAGAACATCATTTTTGGACCTCTAAAGGTGAATTGGATTCAGAATAACCGTTTGCCTTCCTAACTTACGATCAGTTCTCAATCCTATACGATATATACCTATCATCGTAAGTTAGGATTGGTATTATACCCTGAAACTGATATATTTATCTGTTAGTACCAAATCCGCATTGATTTTTTTTAAAAGACTACACAAATTCATCATTAACGCCCATGATTATAAGGGTTAATTTACTCTTATCAAATTTCCTCACACTTAAGCTTTTGCTTGTCCTCAAGCAAACACGGATTAAAAAAAACCCCAAAGGACAAGTTCTCAAAAGTTCCAACAATCGAGAAGATATTTCAACATCATCGGTTCATGCTACACCCAATCATTGATAATCTTTACTCAATCCTACCGTTAGTTGTATACAAAATACAAATACCTAAATTCCCCAAAAGCTAATTGATAAGAGTAAATTAACCCTTATAAATCATGGGCGTTAATGATGAATTTGTGTAGTCTTTTGAATAAAATCAATGTGGATTCGGTAACTTAACAAATAAATATATCAGTTTCAGGGTATAATACCAAAAAGAAGTGGAAAGTTTAACAAAAGAAGCATGATTGAAGCTTAAAAGATCAAGTTTAAAGCTACTTAGGGACAACATAGGGAAAGCCACGCCCGTATCATGAACCATGTGCAAAACCTGAGGATGAAATTGTCACTTGGAAAGGAAGCACGGCTTGTGATATGGGTGTGCTTGAAGCCGTAGAAATGCTACAGAGAAGGGGAAAAAATCCAGAACATGGCACGGTTCATAATTAGCCGTGTTTCTACCCGTGCCACATACTGAACAAGAATGAGGAATTGCGGATTATCGACAGAGGGAGACACGGTTCGAAATCGGGCCCGTTTTGGTAGATGTGTCAGGTGAATTTTATTCACTTTTCGAGTTTTCACTTGGAAAAGGAAAGATACACTCGTATTTTTCCCAGCTAAAGATCCTCTGCCATTTCCTAGAAAGTATAAATTGAACAACCTAAGAGGCGGCAAGGGAGAAACCCTAGAGACGAGAAGTTGTTCCCAGAAGAGTTTTCGAATTTTGAAGCCAAGATATTTTGTTTTTTGAATTTCCTTATGGATTCAATCAGTTCTGTTTTATTCTTTTTATTAGATTCATGAGTAGCTAATTGTTTTATACCAGGTCCCTTGAGAAACTCCTAATTGTCATTTTAAACGAATTGTTGATGTTCAATAATTAATCCTAATTTTTGAGTTTATTCATGTTGCAATCATGGTTTGTTCATTTGATATGTGCGCAGTATTAGGATTGAACTAGATCTTGTTATTAAGATTGAGAAATCGTTTAATAGAGTAGATCTGGCATGAATAAAACCCCAAACTTGTAATCCTAGAATAGGTTATAGGAGGTTTTCTGTATTGAACGAGGTCATTGTGGGTCTGATTCAATTGAGAGTCTTAGGATTTTATTGCAATCTTAATTATGTTAATTTAAAAGAGAGATCTTAATTGACTTAATTTAGGATTAGGGATTTATTGATCTTGAGAAAGACCTTAATCAAATGTAAGAAACTCCGCAGATCAGAGATGTTGGGTATTAATCATTGGAAAGTTTGTAATTGAATAAAAGTTGCATGATAATTAGTGGTAGATCTTGGTAGGGTATGCATAGACCATTGAATTAATTAAGGGAGTGTTTGAATATATTCACTTTAATCATTTTATTCGTTCCATTCAGGTTTAAGCAATAATTAGGATAATTGAGATCATCAATAGTGAAAGTTAAATAGTAGGATAATCGTTAGTACTAGTACTTATAAGTCTCAGTGGGATTGATACCTGTACTCCTATGCTAACTGCTAATTGATAGGTACACTTACCTGAGAAACTGATCGTAAGCTAGGATTGAGTATAGGATTTAACTTGTTAGAAAGATCAGACGTCCACCAAGTTTTTGGCGCCATTGCCGGGGACTTGTAATATTAGGAAAACTTGACACCTACTACTTTAACTATAAATTTTTTAATTATTTCTCTTAGTATCATTCATGCCTCCATTCAAATTTGTTGAGGAAACTAAGTTCATCGTTTTTTTTTTCGTGGCTTATGACAAGGAGCTCTTCATCTAAGCTTCTTGATCTGATCCTGAGATTGACCAAATTTTTAAAAGGCAATTGAGAGTGCTGAAGAGATAGTAGGAATTTAAATTTCAACGGACCTTTGGAAAGTGAAGAAGCAACATCAGTATTTGAAAAGGAAACTTCTATCACACGTGGTAACACAGAAGCTGAACCAATGGCAGATGAACAAAGGACGATGGTTAAATATGCTCGACCTACTTTGAGTAGCACTGGTTTTTGTATTGTACAACCAGCAATAGGGGCCCAATAACTTTCGAGATCAAGGCCTCTACAATGCACATGATTCACAATCAATGCCATTTTGACGGTTTTGTCTAACGAGGACCCTCATGCGCACTTCAGATGTTCTTGGATATTTGCACAGCTGTCAAGCAAAACGGGGTATCTGAGGAAGCGTTGAAATTGCGACTTTTCCTTTCACTCTCTGGGGGAAAGCAAGGCAGGGGTTTTTAGTTCACTAAACCGAGATTCCATAACCACTTGGACCCAGATGGCGAAGACTTTCTTGGACTATTATTCCCACCATAAAAAAACTCCCAAAGTTGAGAAATGATATCACATCATTCACCCAACTAGACCCCCGAGCCCCTACATGAAGGGGTAGATCAGATTCAAGGATCTTTTAGGCGTGTCCCACATCATCAAATGCCTAACTGGCTGCAAAAGCACAGGGCAGCGGGTATTCATGAGGTCGATTTGAAAACAGCAATTGCAGCAAAAGTGGTGCGCTCGCTTCAAAAGTTGAAGGGATGGCTGAAATTCAACCATCCCAATACTGCTCGCTGAACCTCATTCCAACAATGTGATATCTGAAGTGCCAGAGCGTGTTGATTATGTGGGGAACTCCACAAGGCCACAGAACAATCCCTATAGCAACACATATAATCCAGGGTAGCACAATCATCCCAATTTCTCCTGGAGTAATCAGCAATTTTCAAAGGGGAAATGCACCTGCTCCAAGTTTCCCAAAGACCAGCTCCCCCTCCTTTCCAAGAAAAGAAATCTAATCTTGGGGATATGATTGGGAAATTCATTCAAGCGTCTAAAGCAACACCAGCAGTCCATAGAGGAGCTCTAAGAAATCATGAAGCCTCAATCCAAAACTTGGAAAACCAAGTAGGGCAGATCTCCAAAGCGCTTGTTGAGCGACCACAAGGGTCCCTCCCTGGAAATACAAAGACCAACCCAAGAGAACACGGAAGGCAGTGATTCTTAGGATGGAAAGGAAGTGAAATCAGATAAGTGTGGGGAAACTCCTGTTGTTCGGAAGGGGAATGAGATGTTGTAAGGGCGAGACCATAATAAAGCAGAAAAAAGCAAAATTATAGAAGATAGAACAAAAGACTCGGAAGCTAGAAAGACCCCTATCGTCCAGCCTTATAAACCCTCTTTTGCCATATCCTACCAGGCTACGGAATGACAAGGATCGAGAACATTTCGATAAGTTTCTGGATTTGTTCAAACAGTTACATATCAACTTACCACTTGTGGAAGTCTTTCTCAAATGCCCAGATATGCCAAGTTCTTAAAAGTTTTTACTATCAAATAAGAAGAAGATGGAACAGTCTCCACTGCAACAATTGGTGTGGGTTGTTTACGATTTTATTGAACAAGCTTCCAAAGAAATTGAAGGATCCAGGGAGTTTCACCATACCATGTTTCATTGGTAATCTACCCGTAGAAAAGCATTAGCAGATCTGGGGGCTAGCATTAAACTTGATGCCATATTCCCTCTTTCAAAAGTTGGGATTAGGGAGCTAAAGCCCACACGAATGAGCCTTCTATTGGCAGACTGATCAGTGAAGTTTCCTAGAGGGGTTATTGAAGATGTATTAGTAAAATAGAAACTTTCATCTTCTCGGTTGATTTTTGTGATCCTGGACTATAGATGTTGACACTGAAGTTCCCCCTGATCTTGGGTCACCCCTTTTTAGCCACAGCCTGAGCAATCATTGATGTGGCTGAGGGCCGAATTAGTGCTGCGCATTGGGGGAGACAGTTTTGTGATACAAATACCAGCTGTGATGAAGAAATCGGTAAGTTCTGATGATACTTTTATGCAATTTATTTAACTGATACCGTTGTGGAAGTATCTTATGCAAGGATCCAAATTTTAGTGGAGTTTGAGAGTATGCGATATTGAAGAGACAGAAGATTGTGCAATACAAGAAATGTGACCCATCTTGATGGCAAGAAGAACTTGGGATAAAAAAGAAAGGGAGAATATTGATGCAGGAGATGTTACCAGACTGAAGCCCTCTATTGAAGATCCTCCATTCTGGAGCTGAAGCAACTCCCTGGGCTATCTGGAGTATGCTTTCTTAGAGAAGGATTCTCAGTTGCCGGTCAAACATTGCAGCCGGGTTAACCATTGTTCAGAAGGAAAAACTCTTTAAGATCTTTAAGGAGCATAAGCGTGCCTTGCATGGAAAATTCCGGATATCCAAGGGGTTAGTCCATCTTTCTGCACACACAAATCCTTATGGAAGCAATTTCAAACCAGTGGTGCAAGCTCAAAGACGACTTAATCCAAACATGAAAGGAGTCATTAAGAAAGAGGTAACAAATTGTTAGATGCTGGCCTAATTTATCCTATTTCTGAAAAGTTCATGAGTAAGCCCCATCCAGGTGGTGCCAAAGAAGGGGGGAATGACGGTGGTCCCAAATTTAGAATAATGAGCTTATACCAATGAGGATGGTGACGGGTTGGGGAGTCTGCATTGGGCTATCGCAAATTAAATGAAAGCCCCTCGCAAGGACCATTTTCCTTTTTCTTTTGTCGAAACAGATGTTGGAGGGCTTGCTAGACATATGTTTTTACTGTTTTCTAGATGGGGTGTCGGGGTATTACCAAATCCAAATTGCCCCTGAAGATCAAGAGGAAAACTACCTTCACTTTTCCTATGGCACATTTGCTTATAGGAGGATGCCCTTTGGGTTATGTAATGCACCGGCCACTTTTCAGCGGTGCAAAGCTAGCGATTTTCGAAGATCTGTTGAAGATATCATGGAGGTATTCATGGATGGCTTTTCCATTTTGGGGATTCATTTGATTCTTGCCTGCAGAATTTGGAAAGGGTGCTCATACGTTGTGAAGAAAACTAACTTAGTTTTGAATTGGGGAGAAGTGTCACTTTATGGTGATGAAGGGATTGTTTGGGGGCACAAAAAAATCTCAGCAGGGGATTGAAGTAGACACGCCAAAGTTGTTTCTATAGCCAAACTTCCCTACCTTCTTCTGTTAAAGCTATTCGGAGTTTCCCGGACATGCTGGATTCTATAGACGATTCATCAAGGATATCACCAAAATTGCTCGCCCCTTTACCAGGTTGTTGGAAAAGAATTCGCCTTTGATTTCAATGATGAATGTCTCCATGCCTTTGAGGTGCTGAAGGAGAACTGACCAAGCTCCTATCTGGTGGCTCCAGATTGGAACCTACCATTTGAACTGATGTGCGATGCCGCGACTATGCTGTAGGAGCTATCCTAGGTCAAAGAAAGGATAAGTATTTCCAGCCGATATACTATGCCAGCAAAACTCTAACACCCGGGGCTCAAGAGAATTATACCACTACTGAGAAGGAGTTATTGGCAGTAGTATTCGCTTTTGAAAAATTTCCGATCTTATCTTGTTCTTTTAAGGTTTATAGTGTATACTGACCACTCTGCATTAACATGTTTAATGACAAGACGGATGCAAAACCCCACCTCATCAGGTGGATACTCCTATTGTAAGAATTTAACCTTGAGGTCAGAGACAAGAAGGGAGCAGAAAACCTTGCAGCGGATCATCTATCTCGATTTGGGAACCTATGTGTGGAGCGTGAAGGAAGAAGTTATTAACGATAGATTTCTGAGGAGAATTTGTATTCCGTCAAAAGTTGCAGTTCGGAGTCCCCATGGTTTGCGGACATGGCCAACTATTAGTGGCTAGGGTTCCTTCCACAGGGGCATGTCAAACCAACAGAAAAGTTTTTACTGACCTGAAGTATTACTATTGGGAAGACCCCTACTTGTTCAGGTATTGCTCAAACCAAATGATCAGGCACTGTGTCTCACATGAGGAAGGATAGGAGATCTTGAGCCATTGCCATAGTGGACCCACTAGGGGACACCATGGTGCAAACAAGGGTAGCCCACAAAGTGCTAGAAGCTGGTTTCTATTGGCCGTCAGTATTCAAGGATGCCTAAAGTTTTGTAGCTCAATGCGATCGATGCCAGAGAGACGGCAACATTTCAAGAAAGGACGAAATGCCACAACACAAAATTCTGGAGTGCGAAGTTTTTGATGATGGGGTATTGATTTTTTTGGGGCCATTTCCTCCTTCATATGGAAAAAAAGTATATATTGGTAGCAGTAGACTATGCATCTAAGTGGGCAGAAGCGCAAGCTCTACCAAAATGATGCTAAGGGGTTGTCAAGTTCCTCAAGAGGCTCTTTTGCCGTTTTTGGGGTTGCCTCGAGCACTAATCAGTGATCGGGGTTTCACATTTTTGCAACTCTCAGGTTGGAAAAAGTCTTAAAAAGATTTTGAATGACTCACCGTCTTACCACTCCTTATCATCCCCAAACAAGTGGGCAAGTAGAGTTGACAAATAGAGAGCTAAAGCGCATCTTAATGAGATCAACTCTCCAGCCCTGGGCGAGATTGGGCAGACAGGTTAGACAATGGTTATAGGCTTCAGGATGGCCTACAAAACAACCCCTTGATACAACTCCTTTCCGGTTAGTATATGGGAAAGCGTATCACTTACCATTTGAGATTTACATAAGGCGTTCTGGGCAATCAAGACTATCAATCTCGATCTCGACAAGTCAGGGGCCCCACAGGAAAAGGCAAATTAATGAGCTTGATGAGTTTTAAAACTTATGGCCTATGACAACGCTAATATCTACAAGGAGAGAGCCAAAACATATCATTGAAAGCAAGGTTTACGCCAGCAAAAGCAATTTGAGGAAAGGGGGTATGGTAATGCTATTCAACTCTAGGTTTTAAAACTTTTTTCCCCGGAAACTCAAATTAAAATGGTCAGGTCCTTTTCGGGTCAAGAACGTTTTCCCTTATGGGAACGGTGGAGTTAGAACACCCTGAAAGGGGTATTTTCAAGGTCAATGGACAGAGATTTAAACATTACTTAGGAGACAAAAAGGCCTTTGAAGAAGGAGCGGAGCTGACCCCCTTCGAAAACATAACTGTCTCCCTCTATTCATTAGGTCGAGCCAACGACGTTAAACAAAAAGCGCTAGCTGGGAGGCAACCCATGCATCTACTAGGTTAGTTTTTTCCCTTTTTCTATCATCATCAATATATTTTTGTGAGTAGTGGTTTTGCAGGTGAGATTTTAACAAAGAGGGTACGACATGGTCTAAGCCATACCTAAGTGGATGGGCATTTGTGAAAGGAGTTTCATTCAGGGGATGACACGGGTATAGGCACGGCAAGTTACAAGCCGTGCCACAAGGTAAGATTTTTCCCAATTCTTTTATATAAGAGCAGTGCCTGACACGACTTAGAACACGCCTAGTTTTGAAACTGTGTCAATAGCCTTAGGGTTTACGATTTTCATCGAGAAAACGCCTTTCCCATCACTTATCTCCTCATTCACACATTATTTCTCTCTGCATCTTCGTTTTCCTTTTTTTTTTTTTTTTTTGCTCCTCTCTGTTGGTTCCACTAGGGTGAAGGACATCATTCATCATCTTTAGAGATTTCTTGAGCATGGTGCATCCAAGATGCCTACGACTAAAACGGTGGCGCGTAAGAATGCTCAAACTCGTTTTAGCTATGGGGGCGTCTAGAGCTTCAAGACACTATCCTCCTAAAATTGAGGAGGGAGGAGAAACTAAGTATGATACGGTGTGAAAAACGGGGAAAGGGATTCAGCCCAATGTGGTAATCGATCGGGAAGTGCTC
>JBBMOL010002879.1:0-20309 GCA_037954665.1 Laguncularia racemosa
CAAATTGTATTATTCAATGTTATATGTAAGTTCTATCTTGTGTTTTCCAACCTTAGCAGCTTTTAATAGGGTTTACACCTCGTAAAACAAAAGCCCAAAACAACATAACATAATAAAGTTGTGAAAAATAACAAACAGCAATGTACGTCGGCGACATAGTAGCGACGTAGGATGTATGCTGGGTATATAGGCCAGCGGCGTAATAGTTTGGCGTAGTCCTTCTGCCCGCGGTCTAATTGTAACGTCAATTCAAAGCCGGCACCCGTTTAAGCCAGCGTTGTCAAGGCCGGTAGCTTTGATTCTCCTTGAATGACTTGTAAAAAAATGCAAGGTCTTTCTCATGATTGCTCCACTCTTTTCTGGCTTCTTGGATACCCTTTTATCAACCCATTAAGTGCTTCCTTGAATCATTTCGCTCGAGTTCTTGTGATCGGTCTAGGTGACATTTCAAGAGGTCCACATTCCACCTTCTAGCTTGACTCCCATCATGATTTTCATCATTCCCCTCCTCTTGAAAAGGATTTGTCCTCAAATCATTGGGCCTACATAAAAAGGGACTCAGATTAAAAACATTAAAAGTAGCATCTACTCGATACTCACCTAGAAAAATCTAACTTGTAGGCATTATCGTTGATGCGCTCAAGAATTTGAAATGGTCCATCGCCTCTAGGAAGTAATTTTAAATCGACGTTGCACAGGAAACCACTCTTTGCGCATGTGAACCCAAACCCAGTCTTCAGGTTCAAAGACAGCTTGTCGACGACCCTTGTTAGCTTGTTTCACTACTGCTCTATTCTTCGCTCAATGTTTAGCCTTCCCTTCATGGAGCTATTTAATAAATTCTGTTTTCTTCTTGCCATCAGTTTAAACCCATACTTAGAAATAGGAAGAGGTGATAAATCTAAAGGAGTTAGTGGATTAAAACCATACACAATTTCAAAAGGAGTAAACTTAGTAGTAAAATGCATTGTGCGATTATAAGCAAATTCAACATGCGACAAACAATCCTCCCAACTTTTAATGTTCTTTTTAATGATAGCCCTCAACAAAGAGATAAATTTTCGATTTACTACCTCATTTTGACCATCAGTCTGTGGATAAAGTAGCAGAGAACAATAACTTAGTTCTTAACTTAGCCCATAGGGTCTTCCAAAAGTAGCTCAAGAACTTAGTATCCCGATCCGATACGATGCTTCTAGGCATACCATGCAATCTCACAACTTCCCTAAAGAAAAAATTTTTAGAAATATGGCAAGCATCATCTGTTTTGTGGTAAGGATGAAATGTGCCATCTGAAAACCTATCCATGACTACAAATATAGGTCTCGACTAACCTTGACCTAGGTAATTCCAAACACAAAATCCATGGAAATGTCTACCAAGGCTCATAAGGAATTGGAAGTGAGGTATAAAGTCCATGAAGTTGGACCCTAGATTTTGCTTGCTTAAAAGTGACACATCGCTCACAAATCCTTCAACATCTCGTTTCATATGAGGCCAATAGAAGTGTTCCTGCAAAACCTCAAAGTTTTAGCTACTCCAAAAATGCCCCATTAATCCTCCTCCATGAGACTCCTCACTAATAACTCTCTTAAAAAATAATTGGGAATTCAAAGTTTATTCTCCTAAACAAGAATCCCTCATGCTTATAAAATTTACTATGGCCCACTCTTCTCACAATGAACAAAACTCTTCACAAAAAACGTGGTCAGCAGCATACAGTTCCTTAATGTGCTCAAAACCAAGCAGTCTAGAACTAAGGTAGAGATAAGAGCATACCTTTCTAGAAAGTGCATCAACAACAACATTTTCTTTTACCCTTTCTTGTGTGGATGACATAAGGAAATGTTTCAATAAACTCCCCCAAAGAGCATGCCTTTTATTCAGCTGGGTGTTGTCCCCTTCAAGTACTTTAGGATTCATGATCAGTGTGGATCATCGAACTCTTTTAGCTAAAGATAGTGTTGCCAAGTCTCCAAAGCTCCGAACCATGCATATAACTCCTTGTCATAAGTAGGGTAGTTCAAGGGTTTCCCCCCTTAGATTCTCACAAAAGAATGCAATCGGTCTCCTCTCTTGCATGAGAACTGCTCCAATACCTATTCCTAAAGCATCACACTCAATCTCAAAAGTTTTAGAAAAATCAGGTAAAGCAAGCAATGGTGCATGAGTCAACTATTTTAAGAGTCTGAAAGGCTTTCTCTTGTTGCTCTCCCCAACTAAACCCCACATTCTTCTGATTACTTCAGTAAGTGGTGCTGCAATGGTACTGAAATCCTTCACAGACCTCCTATAAAAGCTCGCTAGTCCCCTGGAAGCTCGAACATTACTTACATTTTGTTGGGCTAGGCCCAAATTCTTGGATCGCACAAATCTTCTCTTTATCCCAAAATGTATTTTCCCCGTGCACTACAATAAAACTAAAAACACAAGTTTGTTTTTTGCAAAAAGTGCACTTTTTGAGGTTAGCATATAATTGCTCCTTTTGAAACACTTCCAAAACAGCCCTCAAGTGAATTATATGGTCTTTCCAAACTCTTGTTGTAAATGAGGATACATCAAAATAGACGACCACAAATTTGCAAAAAAAGTCCTCAAAAAAGGTTCATAAGTCTCATGAAGTACTAGGTGTGTTAGTTAAACCGAAAAGCATTACTAACCACTCATATAATCCATATTTTGTCTTAAATGCAGTTTTCCATTCATCAACCTTCTTTCATTCTAATTTGGTGATATCACTTTTCAAATCAATTTTGGAAAAGACACTAGACCCATGTAACTCATTTAACATGTCATCTAAGCGAGGACGGGATACGATACTTTACCGTGATGTTGTTGATGGCTCGACAATCAACACACATTCTCCATAACTCATCCTTGTTAGGCACCAAAATCACAGGCACTGCACATGGGCCTTATGCTTTCTCTCGACGTACACCTTCTCTATCAAGTCATTAACCTACCTTTAGAGTTCCTTTGTCTCCTCCGGATTGCTCCCTATATAGCTGGCTTGTTTGGAATAGATGCTCCGGGTACAAGGTCAATCCGGTGCTCAATACTACGAATAGGTGGTAACCCCTTTGGAATCTCCTTAAGAAAGACATCTTCAAAGTCCTGCACAATAGACACAACCACACTAGATAAAGAGTTAAGAAGTTCGTTAGTATTCAAACAAATGTCTTTAAAAACCAACAACAACATAGGTTGCTTCATCACTAACGCTCTCCTCACTACGCTCGCTCTTGCTACACAACTTCCTTTTGCAAGACTGCACTCTCCTTTTCACTCACCACCAAAGTTGATCCCCCCTCAACTTGGCCTCTCACACTCTTTCCAGCCTTCCTCTCTTTTTCCTTTTGATATTGACTTTTGATTCCTTTTCTTTTTCTATGTCTTTTACTCTCTCAATCTCCCTCTGTTTTTCACTCACCTTATATTTTGCAAAAGATTTACTATAGTTGCAACTGATCCTCATACACCTGTTTAGGTGTTAAGAGGTTTAAGATTATAGCTTTTACCATGGTGAACAAGTGTATACTTGTTAGAAAATCCATCATGAATAACCTTCCTATCAAACTGCCATGGCCTCCCTAATAACACATGACAAGCCTACATCGTCACTACATCGCATAATACCTCATCCTCATACCTACGATGCGAAAAGCAATTAAAGCTTGCTTACTCACCTTAGTCTCGCCGCTATCATTCAGCCACTGCAATTTTATATGGGCTAGGGTATTTAGTGGTCTATTTAACCCAATAAGAAACCTCGCCATGGAAGCCTCTTGATCCTCCTCAACTTTGGGCTCGAACATAAAAACCTCCATCTCCTTGAAATACTCATCCACTTTTTCCCATCACCCTCTTCATATTTTCCCAAGACTCAATAGGTGGTTCGCCTTCCCTTCTTCTGTTCAAAAACATTAATCCCACCATACTAGGGCATAATCTAAAAATTCAATGGCATAAAGTTTCACTTTCTTTCTCCCACTATAATTGTGACAATCAAACACCACTCTACCTTTTTCTCCCATTCTAAGTATGCCTCGGGTTTCATTTTTCCCCTTGGAAAGGGGGAAACTTCATCTTTAAACTACTAAATTTTTTTTAAATCCTCTCCATTCCTATCCCTCAAATTTTCCCCAATTCCCTATTCTTCTATTCCTACCACCAAACCTCTATAACCCCTGATAAAAGGGTTTTATAAAATTTCATCATCAAAAATTTCATCTCCGAACAACTCTCCCTCTTACGCCCTTGAAAGACTTTTTTTAGTTTACTCTATTTTTCGCTCCCCCCGTTTCATAAATTTAAATTCCTTTCCCCTCCTGAAACTTATTCATCTCACTCCTCAACACCTCAATCACTAACCTAGCATAAAACCTCCCACTCTCACCTTCAGGAGAATTGTGCCGTGACATAGTTTCTGCAAAAAAGGGTTTAGTATTTAAACACAAATATATAGAATTAAACCTCACGATTCGCTCCCTCACGTTTTTTTCACTCAAAGAAGGATACCCCACAATCACTCGTGAAATTCTCACAAACGGGGATGATATCAACTCACTAATTCCTCTTCTAAATTTTTTTGGGAACTAATCAAAAACCCACCAAAAATTTTCCCATAAAATTCAAGAACAAACCTCTGGGCTTGAATTTTCCTTTTTTTTTTTTTTTTTTTTTTTTTTCGTTTTTCCCTTTTTTTATTTCGTTCCCTTTTTTTTTTTGTAACAAGATTGAAGTATGAAACTACACAAACTAAAAGGAACAATTAACACTAGGGACTTGATATAAAGCGTGGTAATACAACTTGATATGAATGATTAGAGTTAAGGTTTTGATGTTACCTTTCTCAAACCGAACTAATGTTCAACAAACCTAGGCTCTAATAAACCCAAAATTTATACGAACCAAAACCCACATGTGACGAAACCCAAACCAATACGTTTGGAATTGCAACCCAAGATGCCAAATAATTAAATGGAAACCTGACCCGTTCCTATAGATGAGGCAAGAACCTTGGGATATTCTGTTTTACAAACACAATCGGATGAAAGACCGATTGATAATTTGGTTTGAACGCCACAGAAGGATCCGATAAGTTCAAGAGAAGTTTTTTTGGAGAACCAAGAGAGGAATTCTTCAAATTGGGATTTTTCAATGTTATAGTAAGGGTTTTATCTTGTTTTTCAACCCAAACAAACTTTTAATAGGCTTCACAACTCGTAAAACAGAACCCCAAAAAAAACATAACATAATAAAGTTGTGGAAAAAAAAACAAACAAACAATGTCGTCGGGAGCGTAAATGGCGGGGTAGTAAAAAGGCGTAGGATGTACACCCAGTATATAAGCCGGGGGGTAGTAGACGGGGTAGTCCCTCTGTCGCGCTCTAATTTTCAAAAGCCGGTTTTAAAGTCGGCAGCGTTTAAAACCAGCGTTGTCAAGGTCCCATTTCTTTGATCTCCTTGAATGAATTGTACAAAAAAAAGGTCATTTTTCATGGTTTTCTCCACTCTTTTTTGGCTTCTTTGGATATCCTTTATCAACTTTGTTAAGTGCTTCCTTGAATTTGTTTCACTTTGAGTTCTTGTGATCGGTTTTTAGGGGGCACTTTAAGAGGATCCACATTTCACCTTTTACTTGACTCCCATCATAGCTTTCATCAGGAAGTGAGAATGGAAATTTGGGAAAAAGATACTAAAGTGGGGGAGTATAATTTTTTTGATAGGGAGAGATAATACCTAAAGGAGAGGGTAGTAAAAAATTTTGGGGAGTAAAAAATGAAAATACCTTTCTTTCAAAGGGGGAAAAAAGACCCAGAATTATACTTGGAGTGGGGGTGAGAGGTTGATCACATGTTTGAGTGTCATAATTATTCAAAGGATAAGAAGATTAAACTTGCAGTAGTCAAATTCACTGACTATGCGAGTGTATGGTAGGATCAACTATTCGAAATAGAAGACGATATGGGGAGAGACATGTCGGCACATGGGAGAGATGAAAACAATCATGCAGAAGAGGTACATTCCTACTCTTTAAATTTTAGGGATTTACATGGGAAAACTGCAAAGCTTGACACAAGGGTCTAAAAGTGTAAAGGATTACTTCAAAAAGATGGAAATAGCCATGATTAAAGCTAAAGTAAAAGAGGATGATGAAGCTACAATGGCTAGGTTCATTAATGGATTGAATAGGGAGATCATTGATATCATTGATCTACAGGATTATGTAGATATTGGGGAATTGTTGCATAAGGCGATCAAGATTGAGAAGCAGTTGAAGGCAAAGAGTACTTCAAGGTATAATCCAGCTTCAAGTTCTTCTAGGTACAATTCAACTTCTAGTGCTTCATGGAAGTCGAATTGGAAGAATTATTTATGGGTGTCGAATCCAACAAAAATAAAACCTACTCCTAGACAATTATATGATTTGCATATAGCGGTGAGTAAGGTTGAATCCACAGGGATTGGTTAAATATAATTTCTATTTAAAGAGAATAAAGAGGAAAAGGAAAAGGGGGGCGGGGGGTGAATCGAATAAGATTGAAACAAGATAATAAAATCGAATATTAATAAAAAGCCTAGCCAAAGGAATCAAGATAGTTTAATTCTAGGAATTGATCATCGATGCAAATATTTTCTATTCTTAATTCTAGATAAACTGGTTATGGTTATTAACAAGCTCTAACAACCTATCTCTCCTTACTTCCTCGGTAATCAAGACAAGCTCTTTGATTACTTCTCTTATCGATTAGACAACCCTAGACAAGCTCTTAGGATTTAATCTATCAATAGCATTAAAAATCTAGAGAGACCACCAATTCATGCCAGTAGATTATAAGATAACCTATTTAAACATGATCATACACCTCCATAACATGAATTCGATCATCTATTTTATAAACCAAACATGTTATTGTGTCACTGAGACTAGAACAATCAAATAATTACGGATTTGACATGCTAGTTGACAATATATTAACTTGCTAATTGAGTAGAAGAGCTCTAATTCATACCAATCAACAAAGATAATAATGACAAAACGTTCAGAAGATATATGAATACCCAAAAACAAAGAGTAGAATAAACACAAGTCAATTAGACCTCACAATTCGTGGAGAATTAAACATCTATGACCCTTTGGCTAGAAAAGTAGCTTAGCTACTCATGTTCATCAACAAAACGAAAATAAAAAGTATAAACATGATAAACCCGGTTGCTTGCTCTGCCTCCAAGATGATCCAAGGTTCTTCAAGATCCAAAGATTCTCCCCCTAACCCTCTAGGGTTAGTTCTATTTATATTGTTAAAGGAATGGTAGATGATCTTTTACTAGCAAGATACGAAAATATCTTTCCTTTTCCAAGTAGATTTCGAGAAGTGAATATTCGTCTGCCTGGCACGGCTTACACTACGGCTAGATTTCCAACTGTGCCTTCCTCTGTGCATAATCAACAAGTCTTCATCCTTGTCCAGTGTATACCACGGCCTACACCACGGCTAGATTTCCAACCGTGCCTTCCTCTGTGCATAATCAACAAGTCTTCATCCTTGTCCAGTGTGTACCACGGTCTACATCACGGCTAGATCCTATGCCGTGTCTTCCTCTGTCAAAGTTCCACAATTTCTTCTCCTTGGCACGTCTAGCTTCCACCACGGGTTCCACCACGGCTTCAAGCACGGTTTGCTGCCACGGCCATATCATGAGTCGTGTCTCTCTCTGTTGAAAGTCCACATTTCCACCTTCTTGTGCAGCGTGTAACACGGTTTGCACCATGGCCGTGCCTCAAACCGTGCTTCCCTCTAGGCAGATACACGGCCATGTACTTCAACTGTGTATCTTCCTGTTGATTTAAAAACCAAGTACACGTCGTGTACTTCAATTACATGCCCATATACTTCCCTCTGGCAGTGTAAATCCTTGTCTTTGAACCAAGTTGTAGATGACTTCTCTAATTTACTTGAATTGGCACCCTTGACTCCATTTAACCTGATTTATCACCATAATAGAATTAAGTACCATTTTCTTATGATTTCTATAAAATCAATAATAATTTAACACAATTTATACTATAAAGATTGAGTATAAAATGGCTCTATCAAATTCCCCTACACTTAAACTCTTGCTTGTCCTCAAGCAATTGCATCAAATCAATTGAGAAATCTACCATAGATTATACAAACTTTCTTTTCATCATTCCAAGCATCTATTCATTTGTAATTCATGACTTGTAGTTTTAATGTCTACTACTTCAACCAAACTGGTTTCCTGTGATCAAATTACCATGGACAAAATTTAATAGCTAATCTAAACAAAACAAACTTTAATCCTCATGTTTAGCAAAAGAATTTTTTTATTCCAAAAGTAAATACTTAATCTACTAAGGAAAAACACCCACTTAAACTTCATTGGATATTAGCAAACATATAATCCTTGCAGCATAAAGTAAAAGCATATGGTAAAAGCTCTTTGCTAGATATTCTCCCTTTTATACATCTTGTTTTATTCAATGAATGTTTACATTCATGTTCTTTTGATTTATTCAAGCATCTATTTTGACGGGTTTTTGCCCGCTTCTTTTCATGAACTTTCGCCTTTTTTCCCTTATCGTCATGGTGAGTTCATTGAGTCGGCACATCCCGAGCTCGTCACTCAAGTGACCGGGTTTTGAGATACCCCTACGGACTCTTCCTCACTCTAACATTCAAGTTTGAATACTCTTAACTCAATTAATTGAATCATTGGAGTAATGGCTATGCTTGGTTTTTTTTTTTTTAAGTGTTATGATTGCTTTACAAACAACTTGAAAGAGTATATAGTAACTAATATAACCTAGAAGTAAACTTGTTTATTTTTCACTTAAGGATTCGACTTACTCTTAGACTTCCAATTCTAAAGCTAAATACAAGGTAAATTTGTTTCTTAATGATTTCACTACTTAATTTTAACCAAGTATCCTAATCACAGCAGTGGGTGAGTAAAGCATTTGAACAAGTCAATTTCACATTTTGTAGATGCTTATTACAACATTTAGTACAATCTCCAGATTTCATGATAATTTTGAAAAAATTTGGCTTAAAATTGCTTAAGGACAAACATTCAAAGTATGGATCAATTCTCTATTCTCTATAGTTTATAATCCTCTCCCCTACACTTAACTTGAACAGTGTCCTCACTGTTCCTAATTCAGCACAATTGAAGAGGAAATAACAACTCAAGGAACATTAGAAAATAAGAGGAAGGAAATACTGATACTTCCCCGGTATTAGAGTTCTCTCCTTAAGCTCTGGAAAGTGTCATCTGATTATGTGTATCCTTGTTGCAGCTGATCCAAAGAGTTCAAAACTACACTAAAATAAAAAAAAAAAACTAAACTAAAACAAAACTAAACTAAAGCAATTGATATGGGTTACCTCCCATGAAGCGCCTTTCTTTAACGTCTTTGGCTAGACGTTCCTGTAATTAATCACAATACTCGGGGTGAGTTAAACTGGTTTCTTCAATATTACATACTTGAAATCCTTCATAAAAAGGTTTCAAGCGATGGCCATTGACTTTGAAGTTCTTACCAGTTTCAAGGCTTGCGATTTCAACTGCACCATGTGAAAATATGTTAGTGATAACAAAAGGACCAATCCACCGTGATTGTAGTTTTCCAGGAAACAACTTCAATCGAGAATGGTAGAGTAATACTTTTTGACCTACAGAAAAAGTCTTTCGGGAAATCATTTGATCATGAAAATCTTTTGTTTTTTCCTTATAGATTTTAGTACTCTCATACGCTCTCTTCGAATTTGTTCGAGTTCTTGTAGTTGAAGTTTTCTGTGTTCACCCGCCTCATCCATTCGCATGTTACATTGTTTTACAGCCCAGTATGCCCTATGTTCCAGCTCCACAGGGAGATGACACGGTTTGCCAAATATCGAACGGTAAGGAGACATACCTATAAGAGTCTTGTAGGCTGTTCGGTAGGCCCATAATGCATCTTCTAGTCTTGTGCTCCAATCTTTCCTGCTTGGATTGACGGTTTTTTCCAAAATAGACTTGATTTCTCGATTTGAAACTTCTGCCAATCCATTTGTTTGAGGGTGGTATGCGGTGGAAGTGCGATGAGTGACCCTATGTTTTTTTAGTAGAGTTTCCACTATTCTATTACAAAAGTGTGTGACACGATCACTGATAAGAGCCTTTGGTGTCCCGAACCTAGCAAAAATATGAGATTTAACAAAATCCACAACAACTTTAGCATCATTAGTTCGGGTTGCTTTGGCTTCCACCCATTTTGAAACATAATCCATAGCAAGAAGGATGTAAACATTACCGAAAGAAGGAGGAAAATGACCCATAAAGTCAATACCCCATATATCAAATATTTCGCAAGCAAGAATAGGGGTAAGTGGCATTTGGTCTCTATGTCCTAAGTTGCCAATTTTTTGACATCGTTCGCAAGACTTACAAAACATAAAAGAATTACGAAACAATGTAGGCCAAAACAAACCACACCCTAATACCTTTTGAGTTGTCCTCTTAGGGCCAAAATGTCCACCACATGCATAGGAGTGACAAAATTGCAAGACAGATGGAACATCGTCTTGAGAAACACACTTTCTAATGATCTGATCAGCACAATGTTTCCACAGATACGGATCATCCCATACATAATACTTAGCATCACTTTTGATTTTATCTTTTTGAGCCCTAGACAAATCACTTGGTAGTGTCTTAGTAACCAAATAATTGACAATATCAGCATACCACGGAATTGTCTTTTGAATAGAAAAGAGATACTCATCTGGAAAATCATCTTGTATTGGTGTTGAACCTTCACTGACAGATATTCTACTGAGGTGATCGGCCACTAAGTTTTCAGATCCTTTCCTATCGCGTATTTCCATATCAAACTCTTGTAATAAGAGTATCCATCGAATAAGTCTTGGTTTCGCCTCCTTCTTCGCGAGCAGGTATTTGAGAGCTGCATGATAAGAGTAAACAATTACCTTAGTACCAAGTAAATATGACCTGAATTTTTCTAATGCAAAAACAATAGCCAAGAGTTCTTTTTCCATTGCGGAATAGTTGCATTGAGCATTATCCAATGTTCTGGAAGCGTAATAAATGACATGAGAAGCTCTCCCAATTCTTTGGCCAAGAACTGCTCCAACTGCATAATTGCTCGCATCACACATGATTTCAAAGGGAAGGGTCCAGTCGGGTGGTTAGATGATTGGAGCAAAAGTTAACTTATCCCGCAATGTGTCAAAAGCGTTCTTGCAAGCCTCATCGAACTCAAATGTCACTTCTTTTTGCAGTAATCGACATAACGGTTGAGTGATCTTGGAAAAATCCTTGATGAAGCGTCGGTAGAATCCTACACTCCCAAGAAAAGAGCGAATTTCCCGTACATTTACAGGGTAAGGTAGAGATTTAATCAATTCTACTTTGGCTCTATTGACTTCAAGCCCCTTAGAGGATACAATGTGACCTAAAATGAGACTCTGTTCAACCATAAAGTGACATTTTTCATAGTTCAACACTAGATTCTTATCTATACATCTTTGAAGCACTTTTGTAAGGTTAGTCAAACATGAATCAAAAGAGTTACCATAGACAGTGAAGTCATCCATGAAAACTTCTATGATGTTCTCCACATAATTTGAAAATATACTAACCATGCACCTTTGAAATGTGGTTGGGGCATTGTAGAGCCCAAAAGGCATCCTTCTATATGCAAAAGTACTAAATGGACAAGTGAAAGTAGTCTTCTCTTGATCTTCCGACGCCACTGGAATTTGATGAAAACCTGAATAACCATCAAGACAACAATAATGAGAATGGCCAGCTAACCGTTCAAGCATCTGATCAAGAAAAGGAAGAGGGAAGTGATCTTTTCGAGTTGACGCATTTAACTTCCTATAATCAACACAAACCCTCCATCCATTCTAAACCCGAGTAGGAATTAACTCACCATCAGAGTTTTCAATCACAGTTAAACCCGTTTTCTTTGGAACAACTTGGATTGGACTTACCCATTTGCTGTCGGAAATTGGATAGATCATACCTGCATCAAGAAGTTTCAAGATCTCTTTCTTAACTACTTCCATCATAGGCGAATTCAAACGACACTGAACTTCCCTTGAAGGTTTGCAATTTTCTTCCATCAAAATCTTGTGCATGCAGGTGGAGGGGCTTAGTCCTTTGATATCAGCTATGGACCATCCAATGGCTTCTTTGTACTCTCTCAACACCCCGAATCAACTTTTCTTCTTCTAAAGTACTTAGTTTGTTGGAGACTATCACAGCAAGAGTCTCCTTTTCTCCTAAGAAAATATACTTTAGATGTTCGGGTAAGGGTTTTAATTCTAGCTTTGGTGTCTGCACAATAGAGGGAAGAAGTCTTGTGTTAGAAGGGGGTAAATGAATGTAGGACACATCATACCTGATAGGTTTTAATGATTCCAACTCCCAAATCTTGTCCTGCAAATCAAAGGATATTACAAGCTTCTCCTTAAGAGTTTTCAATGCATGAATAGTAAGACTCCTATTAAGTACAACTTTCAACTCATCATCGTCTATCAAATCAAATGTAGCCTGTGTTAATGGGTCAATAACATCCACAACAAAAACAGGAGAGATATCACTAGGATATTTCATGGCATCATAAATGTTAAATTTAATCACTTCACCATCAAATTCCATAGTGAGGTTACCATCATGTACATCAATTTTTGTTCTAGATGTCTTAAGAAATGGTCTCCCTAATAATATCATTGATGAATTACGAGAATCATCATTCTCCATGTCAAGCACGTAAAAATCTGCAGGGAAAACCAAACCATTAACTTGTACTAAAACATCTTCTAGAACTCCCTCAGGATAAACATTGGACCTATCAGCAAGTTGGACAATAACACCTGTTTCCTTCAAGGGGCCAACATTTAAACATTGATAAACAGACAAAGGCATAACATTGATTGAAGCTCCTAAATCACACATAGCTTTAATGATTCCAAGATTACCTATTTTGCAAGGAATAGTAAACATGCATGGATCCTTACATTTAGGAGGAAGCTTCTTCTGAAGAATAGCTGAAACATTCTCACCTACACTAATCTTTTCATTACCTTTCAGCTTTCTTTTGTTAGTGCACAATTCTTTGAGAAATTTAGCATAACGAGGTACTTGCTTAATTGCATCCAGCAAAGGAATGTTTACCTCAACTTTGAGAAAAGTGTCAAGAATCTCTTTTTCTTCAGCTTCATTCTTGGATTTCGCTAATCTGGAAGGGAAAGGAGGTGCTGTTGTCATGACCTTTGGTGGTTCAACGAGGGGTCAGCTTGTTCTGTTTTCGCGTTTTTACGCCACTTAATCTAAACTACGTCGTTTTGGACTTGTTTTTCACTAATTGTAACCCTAGTATAAAAGCTCCTAGGGTTTAGAACAATAAAGAATTTACATCTTTGAACATTAAACACTATTGAGAGGCACCTCTCTTGGTTCTTCAAGAACTAAATCAAACTTATCGGATTGATTTCCGTGGCGTTCATCCCGACTTATCAATCGATCTTCCATCCCGATTGTGGCGTCTTCACTTTTATACCAAGGTTCTTGTCCGCTTATAGACAACGGGTCGCGGTTTCCACTTTAGGTGCTTAGGCGTCTTAGGCAACGAATTTCCGAACGTATTGGTATTGGGTTTCGTCACAGGTTGGCGTGGTTCGTATCAGTTTGGTATCAGAGCTTAGGTTTGTCAAAACATCAAGTTCGGTTGAGGAAGGTAATATCAAAAACCCTAACTCCAATCGTTCATATCAATTATCGTATTCAATTTCGTAGTATTGATTGTCTTTTGATAGTGTAATATCGCCTAGCCGATTGTTAAAAAAAGAAAAGAAAAAGAGTAAAATTCACGACAAAAAAAAAAAGAGAAAAGAAAAGAAAAGAAAAACGTGATCAAAAGCAAAAACCAGGACAAAAAAAAAATCGGATAGAAAAATAGAGGAAAATTTACGAACCCTAGAGTTGTTTGAATTCTACGGAAGGAAATTGGTGTAGTTCGGGTTAGTTCCAAGAGAATTGAGAAGAGGAAATTAGCAAGTTGATATCATCATTGTTTGTAAGAATACACGAGTGACTGTGTGATCTCATCATTTGATCGAAACACGTAAGGGAGTGTATCATGAGGTTTGATTATATATATATTTGTATTAGTACTAATCTTTTCTACAGGAACTATGTCGAGACAACATTCTCCTGAAGGTGAGAGGGGAAGGTTTGATGCTAGGTTAGTAATTCGGGCGTTGAGGGGAGAAATGAAGATAATGTTCCAAGAGGGAATGGAACAAATTCATGAGACGGTAGAGCAAAGACTAGAGCAATCCACAAACGTATTCCAAGGGCGTAAGAGGGAGAGTCGTTCTAGGAGAGTAC
Source organism: Laguncularia racemosa (assembly GCA_037954665.1). Lineage (NCBI taxonomy): Eukaryota > Viridiplantae > Streptophyta > Magnoliopsida > Myrtales > Combretaceae > Laguncularia > Laguncularia racemosa. The sequence continues at coordinate 14,428 of JBBMOL010002879.1, forward strand.
CGAGGGGTGGAGATATAATGTCGGATGATGACTTTGAGGAGCCTTCTGTTGGGAGTTATAGAGGTTATAGTGGTCGGAATAGAGTGACTAGAGATTAGGAAGATAGAGGAGATACGAAAAGAGAGAATATATTTCATACTAGATGTTATCTAGGAGATCACATTTGTAGTTTGATTATTGATGGGGAAAGTTGCACCAATGTAGTGAGTAATTTTATTGTTGAGAGGCTGGGGCTCAAAACTGTTAGACACCCTAGTCCATATAAATTGCAGTGGTTGAATGATAGTGGTGAGACTAAGGTGAGTAAGCAAGCCTTGATTGGTTTTCGCATTGGTAGATATGAGGATGAGGTGTTATGCGATGTAGTGCCAATGCAAGCATGTCATGTGTTGTTGGGGAGGCCATGGCAATTTGATAGGAAGGTTGTTCATGATGGCTTTTCTAACAAGTATATGCTTGTTCACCAAGGGAAAACTTTTAACCTTAAACCTTTAACCCCTAAACAAGTATATGAGGACCAATTACAGCTACAACAATCTTTTGCAAAACATGAGGTGAGTGAAAAGCAGAGTGAGAGTGAGAGAGCAAAAGACAATGAGAAGAAAAAGGAATATAAAAGTCAAGATCAAAAGGAAAAGGAGAGGAAGGCTGGAAAGAGTGTGAGAGGCCAAGTTGAAGGGGAATCAACTTTGGTGGTGAGTGAAAAGGAGAGGGCAGCCTTGCAAAAGGAGAGTTGTGTGGCAAGAGCGAGTGTAGTAAGGAGAGCGTTAGTGATGAAGCAACCTATGTTGTTTCTGATTTTTAAGGAAACATGTTTGACTACTAACGATTTATCTAACTCTTTGCCTAGTGTGGTTGTGTCTCTTGTGCAGGACTTTGAAAATGTCTTTCCGAAGGAACTCCAAAGGCAGTTTAATGAATTAATGGAGAAGGGATACGTGAGAGGAGGCATGAGTCCATGTGCAGTGCCTGTGAGTTTGGTGCCTAAGAAGGATGGGACATGGAGAATGTGTGTTGACTGTCGCGCCATTAACAACATTACGGTAAAGTATCGTCATCCCATTCATTGTTTAGATGACTTCTTAGATTGGTTATATGAGTATAGTGTCATTCCTCATGAGCCTTGGATAGACATGTCCATAGATTTTGTGTTAGGATTACCTAGGTCTAGACATGATCGAGATTCTATTGTTGCGGTTGTGGATAGGATTTCTAAAATGGTTCATTTCAATCCTTGTCATAAAACTGATGATGCTATACACATTGTTGATTTGTTCTTTAGAAAGGTAGTGCGTCCGCATAGTATACCTAGAAGCATTGTTAGTGTTCGAGATGAGAAATTTTTGAGTCATTTTTGGAGAGTCTTGTGGGAAAAGTTGGGAACTAAACGGATGTTTTCGACTATCTGTCACCCACAAACTGATGGGTAAATTGAGGTGGTTAACAAGACGTTAATTCAATTGTTAGGGGCAATCATAGAGAAGAACATTAGGACTTGGAAGGATTATCTATCATTTGTGGAGTTTGCATGTAATAGGGCTTTAAATAGCATTATTCATTGTTCACCATTTGAGATTGTGTATGATTTTAACCCATTGGTTCCTAATTATTTATTGCCTTTGCAACTTAACAAGTTTGTGAGTTTTGAAGCTGATTCTAAGGCTGATTTCATGAGAAGGCTAAACATTGAGCAAAGAACGGAGCAATATGTGAGACAAGCCAACAAGGGTTGTCGACAAGCTATTTTTGAACCTAGAGATTGGATTTGGGTCACATGCGCAAAAAAGCGGATTCCCGTACAGCGTAGATTAAAATTACTTCCTAGAGGCGATGGACCAATTCAAATTCTTGAGTACATCAATGATATTGCATACAAGAAAAATTTACCAGGTGAGTATCCAGTAAGTGTCACATTTTATGTTACTGATTTGATTTCCATTTGATGCATGCAAGATTTGAGGACAAATCCTTTTCAAGAGGAGGGGAATGATGAGATCCATGATGAGAGCCAACCGGAAGAAAAAATTTGTGGATTCTCTTGAAGTGACGCCTGAAACCGATCACAAGAAATCAAGCGAAACAATTTAAGGAAGTATTTTAACGGTTGATAAAGGTTGTCTATGAAGCCGGAAAGGAAATTGGAGCATTCATGAAGTTGGAAGGGATTGGAACAACCATGAAAAGACCCTTGCTTTTATACAAGTTACACCGGACACGGGATAAAAGGGCGTGTACTTTCAAGGCACGGTCGTTGTATGGATCAAGAAAAAATCCACAGAAAGATACACGGCCAAAGTACACGGGCGTGTATGTTGCCAAAAGATGCACAGAAAGATACAGGGGCCAAAGTAAAAACGGGCGTGTATGTTGCCAGAAGTTGCACAGAAAGGTACACGGCCAAAGTACACGGGCGTGTACACGGCCGTGTATCCCCTGCCGGCCACTTGTTCTGTTTTTCGCGTTTTTACGCCACTTATCTAAACTACGTCTTTTTGGACTTGTTTACACGATTTGCAACCCTAGTATAAAAGCTCCTAGGGTTTAGAACAACTTAGAATTTACATCTTTGAACATTAAACAATATTGAGAGGCACCTCTTTTGGTTCTTCAAGAACTAAATCGACTTATTGGATTGATTTCTGTGGCGTTCATCCTGACTTATCAACCGGTCTTCCATCCCAAATTGTGGCGTCTTCACTTTATACCAAGGTTCTTATCTCGCTTATAACAACGGTTTGCGGTTTCCACTTTAGGTGTTTGGGCGTCTTAGGTAATGAATTTCCGAACTTATTGGTATTGGGTTTCGTCACGGGTTGGCATAGTTCGTATCATTTTAGATGATAAAGGGATTCTGGAATTCTAGACTTAAGTGCTAAAAGCAACCCCTTTAAGAATACAAAATTTAATGGGGTGTCAAAAGGGGTTTAACTCCTTTCTATTTTTTCCCTTCTATATTTCTATCCTCTAAGTTTGTTATAGAATCTGTTGTATATACTCTATTTCTATTGGCTATATATTCTAATATATCTCTATTGTAAATGAAATTCAATTTTTTTAATCATAGTCCTCTAAATATCCTAGAACTCTTCTAGACCTCTTTAGTCTTTGATTATTGTTATGTAACTCTATCTTTTTAACTGTACCATTAAGTTTCTTTAAAACTAGAGACTTCCAAAAACTCACTAATGCTACTAATTTACTTTGAGATTAAATGGTTGTAGAGAAAACTAGAGAAAGGATTTAAGTGGGTTGCAGCTTTGTTAAGAGGCAAAAACTTATTTGTTAAAGGTAAAGGAATGCTATCAATGGGTTCTGATGTATTTAATGGAGCTCTTCAGGGTCCATTCTATTTATAAGCACCTATGGATGAAGTTGATAAACCCATATTGAATCTACATCAAGATATTCAAAATCCTTGCTTTTATCTTTTTTAATTTAATTTGATTAACTTTGTTTTTTTATGCAAATCTTTAATATATTATGCATCTTCAGGCTTTCTTTAATAGATTTGCTCAAAAATCTAGTTAAATTTGATGAATATAACTTGATCTAATCGAATCTCATTAACACATATCTCTTTCTTTATGTGCATTTTGTTTTTTGGAGTTTGAAGACAACACATGCTCTTCATGTGATCTCAAACTGGGTAGGAATAAAATAAAGCGCGAGTTGCACTCTCATAATCGAACCCTGACCTTCTAGACCTCTAAACCCTACATGCATCACTATTCTTTGCCCTAGCTAACTAAATTTAAATTTTTATTGATGCCTTATTGCAAATAAAATTATTTTGGCCTAAACAAATGCAATGTTAATTCTATTTGATTAAAAAACACCTAAACTTTATTAAGAGCACCTAAAACTACATCTAATAACTCATTTACTAACCTAAAAGTGATATTTTTATTCCCCCCTTTATTTTTTTTATTATTGTTTTTATATTTTTATTTTTTTTTCATTCTTCCATTTTGTTTCTATTAATTTTATTTGTAAAACTAACTTATTTTAAAGAAAACTAATTAAAAAGGAGCAAAAATAGGTTTTCTATCGCTACTTTCTTTATAAAAAGTTTTAAAAAAAACTTTACTACAAAAATAAAAAAAACACTATTTTTTCCCTTTATTTTAAGCAAAATGCCATAAATAACGAACAGGACTTTGTATGTGCTAACTACTAAGATATTGGACTTTAAAAAGGGTTTCTATCCACTAAACCCAAAATGGATTTGACTAAGGTGTTATCTACAACATATTAGACTTAAAAATTGTCATCTATTAATGAAATACTATTCATTATTTTGAACAAACTGTCATAATTCCTTTTCTTATTTTTTTTTTTTAGACAATTTAGGAGAGCAATTTTATTTTTTAAAAAAAACTAGGGTTTTTGTTTTTATAAAAAAAAAACATTTAAAAAAACTAAAATTTGCCCCATGTTGGATTAAAAAAACCTTTAATGACTCCAAAAATTTTTGAATGCCAAATTTTGAAATTTTTTTTTTTTTATTGCAAAATGACCTAGCTAGAGAAATGAAAAAAAAATAATTTTACAAAAAAAACCTTAAGAACCAAAAATGAAAGTTTTTGAAACATATGAAATTTTCATGGGAAAAAAAATTCAGACAAACAAATAATAAATTACATAGATTAAATATGTTGATTAACGTCATTCAACCTTCAATTATAGTTAGTTATCAAGATATATCAATATCAACAATCATCAATCGATCATAATATATATGCAATTCATGAAATTAAACATGGTAATAACTAGAAAATTAGACCAATTAATCATATTAACATATTAACATGTTCATGTATCATCTGTTAAATAGGTAATCATGTTGACTATATCACGTGTGTTTAAAATGATGACTAATCTATGTTAACAATGCCAATGATACAATTATGGCATTTAGACATGTTGATAATGATTGTTGATAACTGGTGTCGGAAATAAACCTAAACAAAACTAAATTATCAAACTTGCAAAACAGAAAGGAAAACTGTCGATAAATAATTTTTATTTTTTTATTTTTGGATTATAATGAAAAGAAGAAAGAAAAAAAAAGAAAAAGAAAAAGAAAAGAAACCAGTCCGCAAAGGAGTCCAGGTTGCATAACGGATACATGAGTCGGTTAGTGGGTTATGGATTGAGTTTGGATATGGGTCCCAGTGCATTACTGGGTGAATGACGAAAAATGAAGGATGGCATTTCTAAGGTTCACCAAGTAGCCACATTGGCGGTCAGGTCAAAGGTAGCGTCAAATAACATCTACACGTAGCGTTGATAGTTTACACTTGGAAGCGATAAAGGTCAGTGATTCGTGATACCCAACAGCAGCTAGATTTGGGCTTGATGATTGAAGATGTCAGGATCAAACAAAAGTAAGTATCTCTGGAATCTTTGAGAGATCAGGATTCTATACCAATAAAAGCTTCAAGAAGGCTTATTATAGGCTTGGATATTTTAGAGAGAAGTTTTAGCTTTGCATGTTTCCTAAACTATAGAGAGAAACTATTTCATTGTGTTTAATGGAACTACTTCAAATGATTCTAATGTTATTTTTGTGTTCCTCGACCTAGGATTTATTTATAGTGCTCATTAGAATAAGACCGATGCTCAATTTAGTCTAAATCAAATTTGTTGCATGAAACCCTAAACCTTATCATGTTAGATTTGATTCATTTTTTAGGTAATATTTGTATTCATTGATGGCATAAAACAAATTTGCATCTATTGATTGATAAGTTTGTATAAAATTTTGATAAAAATAGTTCAATTATAGTTTGATACGATCACAATTTTCTCAGCTTTTCCATATCTCTCTTTTGCTTTTTGCTATTCATTGTCTAGTAGGGGATGGCCCATGTGATTTTTTA
>JBBMOL010002880.1:0-20303 GCA_037954665.1 Laguncularia racemosa
TTAAAATTAAAAATTTGTAACTAGCACGTCAAATCCGTAATTGTTTGATAGTTCAGTCTTAGTGACACAATAACATGTTTGATTATAAAATAGATGATCGAATTCATTTTATGGAGATGTATGATCTTGTTTTAAAATAGGTTATCTTATAATCTACTGGCATGAATTGGTGGTCTCTCTTGTTTTTAATGCTATTGATAGATTAAATCCTAAGAGCTTGTTTAGGGTTGTCTAATCGAAAAGGGAAAAATAATCAAAGAGCTTGTTTTGATTATCGAGGAAGTAAGGAGAGATAGGTTATTAGAGCTTGTTAAAAACCCCATAACCAGTTTTTTCTAGAAATAAGAATAGAAAACATTTGCATCAATGATCAATTCCTCGAATTAAACTATCTTGATTCCTTTGGCTAGGCTTTTATCAATATTCGATTTTATTATCTTGTTTCAATATTATTTTGATTCACAAACAAACCCCCCCCATTTTTCTTTTCCTTTATTCTCTTTAAATAGAAATATATTTAAACCAATCCCTGTGGATACGACCCTACTCACTACTATGCGCAAATCATATAATTGTCTAGGAGTAGGCTTTTTTTTTTGTTGGATTCGACACCTATCACCAACAACAAAGATAATATTGAAAAAACTTCCAGAAGATATATAAATATCTAAAAACAAAGAATAGATAAAGACAACTCAGTTACATCTCACAATTCGTGAAGAATTAAACTTCAATGATCCTTTGCTAGAAAATCTGCTTAGCTACACATGTTCATCATCAAAACGAAAATTAAAAGTAAAACATAAAAAAGCCTCTGTTCCCGGTTTCCTTGCTCTGCCTCCTTCCTTCCTTTTGCCTCCAAGATAAAAACTCCTCTAAGGTTAGTTCTATTTATATTGTTAAGGGATGGCAGAGGATTTTTGGGCTAGCAAGATACGAAAATATCTTTCCTTTTTGATGTAAATCTCGAGAAGTGAATAATCGTCCGCCTGGCATGCCCAACAACCGGCCAGATTTCAAGCTGTGTCTTCCTCTATGGATAATCTCCCAAATTCTTCATCCGTGTCCAGTGTGTGCCACGTCTTCCACCACGGCCAGATATCAAGTCGTGCCTCCTTCTATTGATTCTTCAAGATAGATACACGGTCGTGTATTTCAACCGTGAAATTTTCCTGTGGCTTCAAAAACTAATACACGGCCATGTACTTCAACTACACGCCCGTGTACTTTCCTCCAACGGTTTTGTAAATCCTTGCCTTTGATCCAATTGTAGATGACTTCTCTAATTTACTTAAATTTAGCACTCTTGACTCCATTTAAACCTGATTTATCACCATAATAAAATTAATTACCATTTCCTTATGATTTCTATAAATCAAAAATAAATTAACACAATTCATTACTATAAAGATTGAGTATAAAATGGCTCTATCAAATTCCCCCACACTTAAATTCTTGCTTTCCTCAAGCAATTGAATCAATCAATTGAGAAATCCGTCATAGATTATACGAACTTTCTTTTCATCATTCCAAGCATCTATTCATTTGTATTCAGGGACTTGAAATTTTTTAATGTCTACTACTTAAACCCAAAATGGTTTCATGTGATCAAATTACCATGGACAAAATTTAATAGTTTAATCTAAATAAAAAAACTTTAATCTCATTTTTTAGCAAAAGAATTTTTATTTAAAAAGTAAATACTTAATCCATAAGGAAAAACCACCAATTAAACTTCCTTGATATTAGCAAGTATATAATCCTTGCAACATAAAGTAAAAGCATATAGTATCAACTCTTTCCATAGATTTTCTCCCTTTTTTTTTAAATAAGTCTTGTTTCATTCAATGAATGTTTACATTCATTTTTTCATTTGATTTATTCAAGCATCTATTTTGATGGGTTTTTGCCCGCTTTTTTTCATAAAACTTTCGCTTTTTCGCCCTTATCGTTTAGTGAGTTCATTGAGTTGGCACATCCAGAGCTCATCACTCAAGTGACTGGGTTTTGAGATACCCTATGGACTCTTCCTCACTCTAACATTCAAGTTTGAATACTCTTAACTCAATTACTTGAATCATTGGAGTAAGGGCCCATGCTTGTTTTTTTATTTTTTTTTCAACAACTTCAAAGAGTATACAGTAGCTAATATAACCTAGAAGTAAACTTGTTTATTTTTCACTTAGGGACTCGACTTACTCTTAGATTTCCCAAATTCTAAAGCTAAATACAAGGTAAATTTGTTTCTTAAGATTTCACTACTTATTTTAACCAAGTATTCTAATCACAGCAGTAGGTGAGTAAAGCATTTGAACAAGTCAATTTACTTTTGTAGATGCTTATTACAAATTAGTGCAATCTCTAGATTTCATGATAATTTTGAAAAATTTTGGCTTAAATTGCTTAAGGACAAACATTCAGAGAAATAAGTCAGTTCTCTATTCTCTATTTTTTTATTATCCTCTCCCCCACACTTAGCTTGAACAGTGTCCTCACTGTTCCTAATTCAGCACAATTAAGAGGATTAACAACACAAGGAACATTAGAGGATAAGAGAAAGGGAATACTGGTACTTCCCTGGTATTGGAGTTCTCCCCTTAAGCACTAGAAGTGTCATTGATGATATGTATCCTTGCTGCGCTGATCCAAATGAAAGAATCAAAAACAAAACTAAAATTGATTTTTTTTTTTAACATGGGTTGCCTCCCATGAAGCCCCCTTTTTTAACGTCTTTGGCTAGACATTCCTAGCTAGATGTTCGGGTAAGGGGTTTTGATTCCACTTTGGTCCCTATGGTGATGGGTCAATAACATCCGCAACAAAGACAGGAGAGATATTGCTAGGATGTTTCATGGCATCATAAATGTTAATTTAATCATTTTCCCCATCAAATTCCATAGTGAGGGTACCATCATTTACATAAATTTTCGTCTTGGATGTCTTAGGAATGTCGCCCTAATAATATCAGTGATGAATTATGAGAATCATTATCTTCCATGTCAAGCACATAAAAATCAGCAGGGAAAAAACCCAACCCTTAACTTGAACTAAAACATCCTCTAGAACTCCCTTTAGGATAAACATTGGACCTATCAGCAAGTTGGAAACAATAACACATGTTTCCTTCAAGGGACCAACATTCAAACGTTGATAAAAGACAAAGGCATGACAATTGATCGAAGCTCCTAGATCACACATGGCTTTAGCAATTCCAGATTTTCCTATTTTGCAAGGAATAGTAAACATACCAGGGGCCTTACATTTAGGAGGAAGCCTCCTTCTAAATAATAGCCGAAAACATTCTCACACACACTAATCTTTTCATTACCTTTCAGCTTTCCTTTTTTTAGTGCACAATTCTTTGAGAAATTTAGCATGGTGAGGTATTTGCTTAATTGCATCAAGTAAAGGAATATTTACCTCACTTTTTGAAAAGTTTCAAGAATCTCTTTTTCTTCGGCTTCATTCTTGGGTTTCGCTAATCTAGAAGGGAAGGAGGGTTTTGTCAACATGACCTTTAGTGCTCAACTAGAGACCTCTAAACTGGTTATCCTACTTAGCTCGGAGTCGAAATCTCTTCTTAGTCTCTTCCTCAAGATTAGATGGGTGTCCCCTTTTTTATTTGATCCCTTGCAATTCTATTCCACTTCTCAAGGTAATTGCATTAACGCTTTTGCTTCGGATTTTTGATAGTTTGAGAGGGTAACTTACCCTTGATTTTCTAACCTGTTTACAGAAGAAGCAGTTGTCTTTCCTGATTTTCCAAGTTTTGAATGCTCTGCTTTGTTTCCTCTTGAAATTGTTTTGTATTAACAGCAAGAGATTTAACAATTTCCTCACGGACATAACCTGAAGTGGAAGGAGCTTGGGGTAATTGGTTTAATGGCTTAGGTTTGGGAAATTTTTAGAAATTTTTTTGGGTTATTGCCATATCTGAAGTTAGGATGAAACCCTCCATCCAGGACTGTAAGTATTCGAGTAGGGATCATATTTCCTTTACGGCTGTCCTAGGAATCCTCCTACCGCATTGACATGCTCTGATTGTCATCTTGCAATGGGGGGACACGGTGTCGGTAGGAAAGATTAGGAGCACACAAATTCCACAAGCCTTCACCTGCTGTGTATTTCTGGGGCTATCTGTTGCACAAGGGAGGTTAGGTTAGAAATTTGATGTTCAAGGTTAGAAAACACTTACCTCATTTACCTTCCTTTAAGATGTATCATGCCTATACCCAAATTGTTGCGAAATTTGTAGCCATAATGGAGATCAATTTCCCTAGCTTGACCAAGGGTTTTGTTTACTATGGCGCCTCACTTGCAGCATCCATCATCTTCCCTTTTCCCTCGGAAGCAGGCCTTCATAGAAGTATTGGATGAGAAGTTGTTCAGATATCCCATGTTGTGGACAGCTTGCACAAAGTTGCTTGAAACCCCTCCCAATACTCATGAAGAGTCTCGATATCCCTTGTTTGATACCACAAATTTCTCTTCTTATACCAGCAGCTCTAGACGTGGGGAAAAATTTGTCCAAGAAGAGTCTCACCATATTTGTCCAAGTGGGTTATTGAACCTGGAGGGAAATAAAACAACCAATCTTTAGCTTTAGTACTTAAAGAAATGGAAAAGCACGTAACTTGATTTGATCGTCGGTTATTCCTTGTGGCCCCATACTAGAACACACTATATGAAACTCTTTCAAATGTTTGTGAGGATCTTCATTCTCCAAGACCATGAAAGGTGGGTAGCAGATGTATCAACCTAGATTTCAACTCAAATTCAACAGCCAGTTCAGGATAGTGAATACAAAGTGGTTGTTGATTCACATCCGGTGCAGCCAATTCTCTCAATGTTCTTTCAGGATTTGCCATATCGTCTTCTTTTTTCAGAATCAATGGACGAATCAGACAAATTCGATGCCAAGTTCGGTCCAGGGGATGAAGATGATACGGTTTCATTTTGACGCAGCCTAGCTTCTCTCCGCTGTCTCTTAAAAGTCTTCTCAATCTCCGGATTATAAGTGAGTTCACCTGTATGAGAAGAACGAGTCATACAAGAATAGAAATAAATTTGACACCGATCCCTGGCAACGGCGCCAAAATTTGATGGGTGTCAATCCAACAAAAATAAAAACCTACTCCTAGACAATTATATGATTTGTGTAAAGTAGTGAGTAGGGTCGTATCCACAGGGATTGGTTAAATATATTTCTATTCAAAGAGAATAAAGAGGAAAAGAAAAATGGGGGGTTTTGTTTGTGAATCAAAATAATATTGAAACAAGATAATTGATGGGTGTCGAATCCAACAAAAATAAAACCTACTCCTAGATAATTATATGATTTGCATATAGTGGTGAGTAAGGTCGAATCCACAGAGATTGGTTAAATTTATTTCTATTAAAGGAGAATAAAAAGGAAAAGGAAAATGGGGGGTTTTGTTTGTGAATCAAATAAAGTTAAAACAAGATAAGAAAATTGAATATTGATAAAAGCCTAGCCAAAGGAATCAAGATAATTTAATTTCTAGGAATTGATCATCGATGCAAATGTTTGCTATTCTTATTCCTAGATAAACTGGTTATGGTTATTAACAAGCTCTAACAACCTATCTCTCCGTACTTCCTCGATAACCAAGAGAAGCTCTTTGATTATTTCTCTTATCGATTAGACAACCCCAGACAAGCGCTTAGGATTTAATCTACCAATAGCATTAAAAAAACTAGAGAGACCACCAATTCATGCCAGTAGATTATAAGATAACCTATTTAAACATGATCACACACCTCCATAACATGAATTCGATCATCTATTTTATAACCAAACATGTTATTGTGTCACTGAGACTAGAACAATCAAACAATTACGGATTTGACGTGCTAGTTGACAATATATTAACTTGCTAATTGAGTAGAAGAGCTCTATTCTACCAATCAACAAAGATAATAATGAAAAGGGACGTTCAGAAGATATATGAATTATCCGAAACAACGAATAGATTAAATACAAGTCAATTAGACTCACAATTCGTGGAGAATTAAACATCTATGACCCTTTGGCTAGAAAAGTAGCTTAGCTACTCATGTTCATCAACAAAACGAAAAAAAAAGTAGAAACATGATGAACCCGGTTGCCTGCTCTGCCTCCAAGATGGTCTAAGGTTCTTCAAGATCTAAAGATTCCAGATTAAAGATTAAAAAGTTACCCTCACCCTCTAGGGTTGGTTCTATTTATATTGTTAGAGGGATGGCATGTGATCTTTTGCTAGCAAGATACGAAAATATCTTTCCTTTTCCAAGTAGATTTCGAGAAGTGAATCTTCGTCTGCCTTGCATGCCCTACCACACGGACGTGGGTCAAGCCGTGCCTTCCTCTGTGCATAATTCACGTATCATCTTCCGTGTCCACTGTGTACCACGGCTCCACCCACAGCTAGATTTTCAACCCTGCCTTCCTCTGTGCATGATCTACAAGCTCTTCATCCTTGTCTAGTGTGTACCACGGTCCTTTCCAAACCCGGCTAGATCCTAGGGGCCGGTTTCCATTTTCCCCTGGTTCCCAAAATTCCAAAAAAATTTCTTCTTTTTTAGCAAAGTTTTTTAGCTTTTTCCCCCACGGCTCCAAAACACGGTTTTCCCCCGGGGGTTTCCACCCCCGGCCGTGCCCTAAGCCCCTGGGCTCTCTTTCTCCTTTCAGTGTGTAGCCCCGATTTTTAACCACCCTGGGGCCCGAATTTTCAAAACCCCCCCCTTCTTCTAAAAAGGGTTTCTTTTCTTTATGTGCTTTTTCCCCCGGTGGGGGGTAAAATTTTCCCTTGGGCTTGATTTTTAAATTGTAGATGACTTTCTTTTAAAATTTTCTTTTAATTAGCCCTTTCCCTTTACTTTCCTTTTAAACCCGATTTATCATAGTTCTGGGGCACAAGATTTCTCAATAAAGGAATTGAAGTGGATAACGCAAAAGTAGACACAATTTCAAAACTTCCACCACCTTCTCCAGTAAGAGCCATCCGGAGCTTTCTCTGGCATGCTGGATTTTATAGGAGGTTCATTAACGATTTCTCTAAAATACCCGTCTATTGACACGGCTATTAGAGAAAGACATGTCCTATGATTTTACAAGTGAATGTCTTGAGGCGTTCAACACGCTTAATGAAAGGTTAACCCAAGCACCTATTATGGTGGCTCTTGATTGGGGTCTTCCTTTCGAATTGATGTGTGACGCAAGTGACTTTGCTGTGGGAGCAGTCTTAGGACAAAGGAGGGACAAGCATTTCCAACTGATCTATTATGCTAGTAAGACCCTCACAGGTGCTCAGGAGAACTACAACCACGACCGAGAAGGAACTTTTAGCTGTGATTTTTGCGTTTGATAAGTTTCGGTCATATTTGATTTTGTCCAAGGTAATTGTTTTACTGACCATTCAGCTCTCACGTACCTTTTGTCCAAGACAAATGCGAAACCGCGCCTCATCCGGGTGGATATTGCTTCTACAAGAGTTCGATCTGGAGATTAGGGACAAGAGGGGAGCTGAAAACTTAGCTGCTGATCATCTCTCTCGTTTGGAGAACCATATTTGGAGGAATTGAAAGAAGAAGAGATTAATGATGCTCTTCCGGAGGAAGGATTGTATCAGATTAACAAGGTAAGTATTAATTATGAGCCTTGGTTTGCTGATTTTGAAAATTACCTTGTTTGCAGAATACTCCTGAGTGACAAAACTTATCAACAAAAGAAGCGGTTCTTTGCTGAGTTGAAGCACTATTACTGGAGGGAACCCTTCTTGTTTCGTTTGTGTGCTGATTAGGTAATTAGGAGATGTGTATCTGAGCAAGAGGGGCAAGAAATTCTGAAACACTGTCACCCCGGGACCAACAAGGGGTCACTACAGTGTGAATCGAACAGCTCACAAAGTGTTGGAATCGGGTTTTTATTGGCTAACCTTATTCAAGGATTCTTTCAACTTTGAAAAAACATGTGACAGGTGCCAACGAGTTGGAAATAGTCAAAGCGCGATGAGATGCCCCAAAATTTCATCCTGGAGTGTGAGGTGTTCGACGTATGGGGGATTGATTTTTATGGGACCATTTCCCAATTCCTTGGGGAATAAGTACATATTGGTGGCGGTAGATTATGTGTCTAAATGGGTAGAAGCCCAATCTTTTCCCACAATGATGCCAGAGTAGTGGTAAAATTTTTGAAGAAACTTTTCTTTAGGTTTGGAACACCACGACTTTAATTAGTGATAGGGGAACACATTTCTGTAATGTGCAATTGAAGAAGGTGCTGAAACGATATGGGGTCACCCATAAATTAGCAACCCCTTATCACCCACAGACAAGTGGTCAAGTAGAAGTTTCTAACCGTGAGCTAAAAAGGATTCTAGAGAAAACAATGGAGCATCACCGAAGGGATTGGTCGGAAAAATTGGACGATGCGCTGTGGGCCTATAAGACAGCTTTCAAAACTCCTTTACGTACCACCCCTTTACCGACTAGTGTTTGGGAAAGCTTGCCATTTGCCAATGGAGTTAGAACATAGAGCTTTCTGGGCTTTGCGTACTCTTAACATGGATTTAGAGGCTGCTGGTAAGAAGAGGAAGTTTCAGCTGAATGAACTCGATGAATGGCGTGCAATGGCCTATGATAACATGCGAGTTTATAAGGAGAGGATGAAGAGGTATCATGACATTCGGATTCATCATCCGAAACAATTCCGTGAAGGAGATCATGTTCTCTTATTCAATTCTCGATTGAAGCTTTTCCCAGGTAAGTTGAGATTAAAGTGGTCCAGGCCGTTTAAGGTGATAAAAGTCTTTCCTCATGGAGCGGTGGAATTGGAGCATCCGAGTGGACACACTTTCAAAGTAAATGGGCAACGTTTGAAGTTATATTTTGGGACTCATGGGGAAAAAGAGGGCCAAGAGGAGTTTAGACTCCATCCTCTTGTGATTTAATCAGATGCAATCTCATTTCGTCGAGCAAACAACGTTAACCAAAAGCGCTTGATGGGAGGCAACCCATGTAGTTTTAGATAATTTTTTGTTTTTCTTTATTGATTGAATGTCTGGAAAGGGCTAGAACACTCAATGGAGGTGAGTATTGTGTTTTAATGGAGATACACGGCCATATATTCTATTTTACATAGGGCGTGTAATTGCAGATTTCATGCACAGAAGGTTACACGGCCTACATACAGGGCCAGGGTACCATAGGGCGTGTATACTGGAAATTTTTACACGTTCGTGTATGTGACCATGAAATGGAGTTAAAAAAATTACAGAGGGATACACGCCTGGGAGGCACGGCTTAAGGCAGGGGCGTGTAACGTGGCCGTGTAGTTCATAAAAACACACGGCCGTTTGGGGTGAAATTGATTTGAGCAAGCATATCCTTTCATCTCTCTTATATTTTTTTTTCTTTTCTCTCTCACTCCTTATTGATCTAATCATCTCTCTCACTTCCACTAATTCTTCTAGTGACTTTTGCACTCATTCCTCAAATTTATAAAGTTATGGATCTCTACTTTCTCTTCTCAACTCTCTTTATTTTTCCTTGCAATGTTGAACTAAAGAACACTCTCTATGTGTTCTAATCAAGGGGCTTTCGTGTGATTTATTCATTGTTGATGATTTATCTTCCTTACTTCGAATCTGTCATACTTTTGTGTGGAATTCATGATGAATTTTTATTTTTATTTTTTGTTTTTGGACACAAACCTAGGGTTTCTACCTTTTGAGTAAATTGTGTCGATTTTTAAGTGTCATTCACATGAAAAATTTGTGTAAGGAAGGGATTTCTGTGCGGAGATTGTTACATGATGATTTTAACACGGCCGTAGTTGCAAGGTGTGTATTTTTGAATTGGGGTGAGACTGTGTGATCCGAATACACGGCCGTGTATGCTGGGCGTATATGGGCGTGTATGCTGGGCGTGTATTCCAATTAAGTCTAATTTGTGAAATTTTCTTTCTTTCTTTCTTTCTTTTTCCCTGTATTGTAACTCTAACTTTCATATTATCTGTCATACAAGGGAGAGTGTTGTATGTACAAATTGTTAGCTATGATCTTACTTGTCACCTCAAGAAGGTATAATCTGGTTTTTGTTTTTTTTATATATATCTCCAGATGCCTTGGACAAAAGACTGTTGCTCAGAAGAGGCGCCATGATGACGAGGCCAGTAGTAGTAGGGGGGCAAACCGCTATCCTGTTAACATAAGGGCCGAGCATCGGTCGATCTATCATAACCAAAGAGCATAAAAATCATTAGGCTAAATGTAGCTCTTGATTGGGATGTTATGGAGCGGATTGGCATTCGCCAAAGGTTGAGGGTCTTCTGCATCACCCTGCTTGGGTGAGATTGTTTTCAATCGAGGAAAAAATCAATTCGGATCTAACACTCACCTTTACTGCTACCTTCACCATCAAGGAACCCATGAGTGCTGGGATAGATAATGAGGTTGAGTTCCTTGCAATGGGTCAATATAGGAGATATTCAATGATAGACTTTATTGAAGCTATGGATATCTATGAATCGACATATCTTTCGCTCTTCCGCCTTCCATCAACTACCCTTGGGATTTCCCCACAAATTTCGTGCAGGAAATTATTGGCCCCAATTGGGAACGGGCATTTACACTTCTTTTTCCCACAAAAGGTTCCACCTTTAGTCGGCTATCTTTTCGGGTGCTTCATTACATCTTTGCTCGTTCCATTATAGGCCGTATTGAATCAGAAGGAGTGGTCAATGCCCGGGATGTGCTTCAGCTATGGAGTATGAAAACGAGGACTCCTATCAATGTCGGGTGTTTGCTGCATTTTGTTTACTCTGACAAGTAGAAGCAGGGAATAGGGGAATCTTTGTGGGTGCCCGGATTACCCGGATTTTGAAAATTTAGAGCTATTCCCTGTATGTGAACCCGGCAATTGTATTGGAATGACTATCGGCTAACAGCTGCACCCATTATTGGGTGGGGTCATAAACCTCAACAAAATCAGGAAGACTTCGATGATGATATGGATGAAATTGACAGATATGACCCCCAACCAAGAGTCTGAAGCCGGGGAAGGTGAAGAAGAAAGAGCTACCCCAAGGGAAAGGACTCAAGAAGATGAAGTCCAGAAAATATAGGGGAGTTAAAAACCCAATTCAAGGATTGAAGGAGCAATAAGAAAAAATTTTAAAAAAACAAAGAAATTGAAAAGTTTTATAAAAAATTGTTTTACTAAGATGGGTGAAAAGTTGGACATAGACTTTACATCTTGCAATTGTTCGAGCGATGAAGATGTCCGGGTCGATGCACATCAAGTTCTAGGTTCTTCCCCTCGACATGAAGAAGGCGGTTATCGAGATGACTCGGACAATGAGGATGAAGATTGAAGAACGATTGTTGGATGTTAACTTTTTGAATTCCCTCTGTAGGATTTTATGTTTTCTTTTTGTTAAGACTTTGCATTAAAACAGGGTTGGATGCTATTATTGTTCTTTCCTTATGCCTTTATTTATTTTATTATTTCTTTTTGTTTGTTTTGTTTCTTTTCTTTTCTTTGGTTTTTCATTTCAAAGATTATGTTCAATTGATGAAGTACAGAACCTTAGTGGAATGACAAGATTGGGGAGAGTAAATATTTGGAGTTCTTTCAAGAACTCATGGTCCTGTGCGCATGAACAATATTGATTTGAGTTCTTCTACAATGGGGGATGCTGAATGCGCGATTTTAATACCGATCCAGGGGAGTCTTGTTTCTTTTTCTCTTTTATTTCTATCTTTTTGTGTAGTTCAATATAAAACATTAGGACAATGTCCTATTCTAAGTGTGGGGATGGGATGGAAGAAGATGATTTCATGAAGTATAAGTGTTATGAACTTAATGATATAAAATTTCCCCACTTGAGATAGATTTGATAAGTTATACTTGATGAGTTATGCAGGAAGGCTGAGATCCCAACTTTTATTCTCTTATCTTGTGTTATGAATACGTTGCTGAGACAACGCCATCCCTTCAACCTTGAGGAGGATGGATTCATGAAGTATAAGTGTTATGAACTTAATGATATAAAATTTCCCTACTTGAGATAGATTTGATAAGTTTATACTTGATGAGTTATGCAGGAAGGCTGAGATCCAACTTTTATTCTCTTATCTTGTGTTATGAATACATTGCTGGAATTAGAAGATGAAATCTAAGTGAAGTAGGCTTATTTTTGAGTTAGGATTGATTCAAGGTTGTTAGTAGAATTGAGTAAACTTTTCTTTCTTTTACTGGTTAAGCTATTCAATTTTGAGTAAAGGAGTACATATAGCTTGGTAATCTCTTGAAAAAAAAAAAGAAGAGGGGGTTCAGAAGTTGGGCCTCATTGACTCGAGTAATTAAGCCTAAGGGGTGCCCTTCTGAGGGAATAACACCTATTGACTTGGGTGAAGAACTTGGGATCAATGGCCGAAAGCTCGTTACATGGGTCGTGAGAAAAGTCCGAGAAAACTGAACTTGATAATTAATAATATTTGATTGATATGGTAAAGGTTCGAAGGGGTATTTTAAAACCTAGTAGCCTAAAAGGGCGTCTGGCCTGGGACTTACTAACCGAGGAAACCGTTTCAGTTAAAGGGACAATCTGAAGAAAAAAAAAAAGTTGATTTGACTCGAATAAGTAAATCCGAGGGACGCCTTCTATGTTGAGGGGATAACATCTGTTTAACTTGAGTGATGAGCTCAGGATTATCGATCGAAAGTTCGTTACATGCGTCGGTCGACTAAATTAAAGTAAAAGAATGATAAAAG
Source organism: Laguncularia racemosa (assembly GCA_037954665.1). Taxonomy (NCBI): domain Eukaryota; kingdom Viridiplantae; phylum Streptophyta; class Magnoliopsida; order Myrtales; family Combretaceae; genus Laguncularia; species Laguncularia racemosa. The sequence continues at coordinate 12,778 of JBBMOL010002880.1, forward strand.
AGAAGGGAAATCCAGGAGATCAGTGGTTATGATATGCCTTTACTCTCTATTGTATTGTTTGTTTCAGTTGTGGAAAGAATTGTTTACTCTATTTTTGCTTATATGATTTTGTGATTTATCCTAACTTGAGGAATTGTTGTTTAAACAGTGAAGGTAATAGTTTGATTTACTCAGATTAATTTTGAAATTCCAGTATTAGTATTTTGTATACAATTAATGATGAGATTTAATGAAAAGTTAATAAGCTTGAGTATACAAAGGATCAATGATGCAGCAATCTTCCTAAAATAACTATGCATGAAAGAGAGGTTGTTTTGTAATTCTATTTGAATCAATTTGCTTAAGGACAAGCAAAAACTCAAGTGTGGGGAAGTTTGATAAGAATAAATTAACACTTATATTTTTTATAGGTTTAAGTTGTTTTTGAAATAAGTTGATTATTGTTTTAAAAGACTTTGGTACTTAAAGAAGAGCTATTTGATGTTTCAGGAAACTAAAGGACCCATCAAGGAATAATGATCAACATGTGCAAGAGTCGGAGCAGATTACATGAAGAAAAGTGTCCAAAAGTGCAGCAGGAGAGATACATGGGCATGTATGATAGGGGTACGGCCGTGTATTGTATTTAATACATTCACAGAAGGTTACATGACCATAATACACGGCCGTGTGTTGAGTTGGGATTGTTCACAGAAAGATACACGGCCATGCTACACGGCCGTGTATGTCAACCGTGTGTTGAGTTAGAATTGTCACAAGAAAGATACACGGCCATAATACACGGGCATGTATGACAGTCGTGTAGTTTTATGCAACTCCGCGTTTTACAAGTTTCTTCCAACATTTTGGTATCTTTGGGCAGGAAGAAGCGGGAATGTCAAGGGGCGGAGTGCAGAAAAGGAAAAAACACCTAAAGCAGAAGGGGCGACACGAATTAAAAGAAGGAGGAAGGGAGGAGATACAAGGGAGAAAAGAGAAAGGACCCACGAAAGAGACAGAGAAAGGGGACACAGAAAAAAAGAGATAAGGACCAGAAAGAAGAGAGGAAGATGGAGGAAAAAGCTTTCTGAAGGAAAAGCAACTTCAATGGATTCATCCTTACCTTGTGGGTGTTTTATGCACACGGGTTCTTCATCTTTATTTAATTGTATCTTGAATCATGAGTAGCTAGTTTATTTCATACCCAAACCTTACGAATTCTAGTTGTCATGTAATGCAGGATTGATTGCATAGTTAGTGAATAGTGGAAATCTCTGAATTTATTCATGTTGTTTATATATTGTTGCTAATTTGATGTATGGCCAACATTGAAATTGCATTGATTTCTTAGAAGTTGATTGGAAAATCTCTTTTTTGAATAGATCATGCATAAATAAAGGAATTCGTGTGTAATCTAGGGATAGAGAACGTGAATTTTCCGTATTAGATTAATTTAGATAATTGATCTAATGAGGGTTCAAGAGTGTTAATGCAATTCTAATCGGTTTTTTGATAAAGAGGGATCTTATCAAAGCGATTGGGGTTAGGAGCTAATGAATCTGGAAAGAACATTAGTTTAGTGTTAGATACTCCGCGGTTTAGAGATAACTATTGCTCGTTAACTAGTTTATTGAAAGGGTGAAGTTACATGACAATTAGAGGAGTAGTAAGGGGTAGGGTATGTTCTTAGTTATCGGATTTAGTAATCAAGTTTTTGTGTTATTTTAATTGCTATAGGAATTGTTAAGTATTTTAAATTTAAAACTAAACATCTCAATTTTGTGCGGTTAAATAGTAGGTTTAGAGTTTATTACTAGTACTTGCTGATCCTAAGAATACAATACCCGAACATAGTGCTATACTATTACAATCGATAGGTGCACTTGCCTATGGATCGTAACAGAAGAGTCTAGAAAGGGATTTTAAACTTGAGTGATTACGATCATCACACATTAATAATAGCATAGTTATAGATTTACCGCACTATTTTATATTTTAGTTTTTAAGTTCAATATAATTCTAGCTTAGTTTTATTTTACACTTGAATATAATGATCCTAAAATGATCATGCAATTTTTTATTTGTTATTCAATGAAATTATTGTTTTTATTATGATCCAATTATATATTCTTTATTATTTTCAAATTAATATTATCGATGTATTAATTTTGATATTTGATTTCCTACATTGAGATCAAGTAATCTTATGTAAAAAACCTCATTTTTAGCCTCATTTTAAAATAATAATAATAATAAATAAATAGCAAGTAATAGAAAATAATAATAATAAGGATAGCAATAATAATAAAATACATTTAGGTTTCTAAATTAAATTTATAAATCTCAAAATAACAAAAAAATAGCAAAAATATTTGGTAAATTTATAATTTGTGTGTAATAATAAACTAAGAAATGGGCCAGCTCAGCTGGTCCGCGTGCTTGCCTAGAACATACGAGAGAAGGCGTCAGTCTTGGGTTTGAATCCGCAAGAAGGCACTTTTATGCCATTTTTTTCTTCTTTTTCCCCGAGCTGCCATGTGGCAGCATGCAATAGGCCAATCTAGTCACACGTACAACACGTGATCGTCTTCTCCAACAGGCCATCAATCGCAAAACGGAAGGGAGAAAGAAATCAGAGCAAATCCGAGTAAACCTAAATAGTTTTTTTTCAAATCTTTTTAGATTTATCACAAAAAAAACCGGATAAATCCTAAGAACGACTCTAAATATAAGGGATTTACATCATCTTTTTCAAATCGGGTGAAGATAAAAATGAATCCCGATCATGGTTTAGATCTAAAACTTATCAAATCCGATCACGCATGCCTATAAATAAAGCCGATCTACGTGGGAAAGAAAAAAAATCTGAGAGTAAAGAAAGAAAAGAGAGAGAAGATCAGAAAAAAAAAAAAAAAAAAAACACCTACCACTATACCGCAAACCCCCCCCACGACCATCATTCCTAGCCATTGTCAATGCCGCAAACCATCTGAATGTGGTTGCTTTCCATGTTGGCTTGTGCCTAGGAAGCATCTTGACTCCTTGCCTTGCCTCGCCATTCGCCGAAAAGGCACCAACGATGAGCTTCCAGCTGCTATGATCTGATTCGCGTCGATCCAACCCAACCAAAATCATTTCAACCCATGTCCAGGTTAGTAGGTTTCATCATTGTTATTATATTATTATTAGTTTTTAATTGATAATAATATTAGTAAATAAAAAAATATGTGTAAATATAAATAAATAAAAATAATAAAAATAGCAAAAAATAATAGAAGATATATGTTTTAGGAATCTTTTTTCCTTTGTTGTTAATGAAAAATTAGGTTTAGAATTTCCCTTTAGTGTTTCTTTTAAAATTTTCTTAATTTAAGGTATGAGTTTATTTAAAATAAATAAATAAATAAACATTTTATCATCTAGAAAAAAAATATTTTAATAAAATAAATAAATAAATAATAATTGGCGATTTCCAAAATTAAGGGTTTTTAGGTTTTTTTTTTTTAAATTAAGAAATAAAGCTTAAGCTTAGAAAATTTCTTTAAATAAATTTAAATGATGATAAAACATAAACTTAACACGTTTTCATAATTAAAATTAACTAATTCACTAAAGTTTTATGAAAAGCGAACTACGGTCGGTTTGATCCCGAATAGCGAGTACGTAGGCACCCTTATAAGACAACTCTAAAAAATAAAAAATGTATTTTCAAACTATTATTAGTATAATCATTTTTCTTTTATGTTTTCTTTCATGCTAAAAAACATATCATAACATAAATATATTTTTTAGAAGGATAAGGTGGTAACTTTAAGGTTTAAAAGGACTGTCCTTGAGTTAAGAATCTCTGGCTTTTCTTTTTTTTTTAAAAAAAAAAACAAGATTTCGTTGACTAGTGTTCAAATTAAAATTAATCCACTCAATTGATTCTAATTCAATAATTTTTCCCAACTCTAGTTGGGTGGCGACTCCAAATAAATAATAAAAATTCCTAGTTCAAGTCAAGGATTATATTGGATGAGCATGAGATCTAATATAAATTGAATTAAGAAGATAATATAGAATTTTAAATTAGACTCAATAGGATGGCGACTCCACTAGGGACTTCATAGCGGGCTAACCACCTAAGCCTTCCAAAATCATCATTTCTATATATCTTTAATTAGCTCTCATTTTGTAAAATATCGTTTGCACTAATGTTTGTTTATGCTTGTAATCTAAAGGTTTAATAAAGTTTACTTTTTGGTTATTGATATTGAGTTGTCATGCATGCAATTGTGTGATTAGATACGGTCAGACCCAGACCGTTTATGACCCTAGGATAGGGAGCCATTGTGTAAGTTCTTATTGAAGTGAAATAATCACTGCTTGGGGTGCTTGGGGCTGATTACTCTACCCCATCTAATGCTTTGATATAGCCCGAGATCCATTTCTTCAAAAATGTGGGAGGCCAAGAGCTTGGAAACCTTTAGAACCCACCTCCTTGGCATACATGAAATCAAGAACCAAGAAATGATTAACGAGTAATTTCTTTCTTTAGAGTTTGGATGCAATTTCTTGTAAAAGAATTTTTTTGATTTTTGTAAGATATTTGTTTGTAATTAGAAATTTTATTTATTGTAATTTTGCTAGATGGCTAGCATTGTAATGGCCGCCTCCTTCTTTAAAAAAATCTTTGTTTGTAAACCTTTGGATCCTAAGCTGGTACTTGACCATTAGCTCACCCTATACAACCCTGAAGAGTAGACCTTCATCCAGAGCAAAATAGGGTCCCCTTCTCTCATTGATGAAAATAGATTTCCAAACCCACCTTTAATTCAAGTCGTATAACACTTCTGGGAAATCGAGTTGTGGCTTTCCTTATTGGGCCACATGAGATCACCCCAACCATAGAAGAGTATAACCCAGCTTCTCCAAGCCCCTTTCCCCTTTCTAATGGGTGTATGTGCCAGATTTAAAGGTAGGGCCAACTAGAATTCAACAAACTTCTGGGAATTTATAAGCATAATAAACCAAGCTTTGGAAAATAGCAAGGGGGTGAATTAGAAGCTTAGTTTGTGGCAGAGGGATGTGGAACAAAAAAAAATATTTTATGTGGGGACCCCAAAAATTTATAAAAAGACAGTTTATGCTTTCTTTTAACAGATTTGCAATTCTTTTTTTCCTACTAGGATCTTTCAAAAAATTCATTATAGATTTTGCAAAATTGGTTTTTCCAAATCCTAGAAGGAAAGTCTTACATACCGGCCCTACTAGTTAACAGATACAAAATTTTAAAATTTCATAAAGAAAAAGGGGGTCAGGGAAATTCTTCGCTTAACATAACCTCATTCAATATGGTTCGTGAGCTATCTCAAGTTTTGGGAAACAGGGTTAGGAAATCATTAGCCCCAAAAAGTAGACCTCATAGTTTATGTGCAAAAAAGAAAGCTGAAAACGATTTTCAGCCATAGTTGGTAGGGTACTAAAGGGTCAAAAAAGCTAAAGATTTTTTGTAAAATTGCTAACAAGTACTGTAGTAAGGTTATTCTAAGTGCAAAAACATTAAGTCTTTCCAAAATTGGCTTAAAAATTTGTAAAGCATCACCAAACTAGGGGGCCCATTATTTTGGCACGAAAGTGTCAAAAGACCTTAATTCTTTTGCTTTTATTTTAAAAATTTTTATTGGTTCTGTTTTTTGTGAAAAAAAGGGATACTTATATGAAAAATTTAATTCGGGCATTAAGGAGAAAAAAGAAAGGTTTAAGGATGATATGAAAAAGGCGGGGTAAAATTTTGGCAAAAAAATGAAGAAAATTGGTTTTTCAGTCAACACAACCTTCAACACCAGTGCTAGATGAAAAAATGCCAGAGTTTAATTCTTTTCAGCTTGCTCGGCCGGCCTGCTGGGGGCCGTCTGAACAGAGCAGTGAAAAATAACATTTTAAAAACCACGACCCCCGAGTAGGGCCCACAATGCCCATTTTTAAACCCTTTGTTTTCATAAAATTTTAAATAGATGCCTTTTTTTATTTTTAAAAAGACTTTTTTCCTTTGGCTAAATTTTTGGAAACCTGGGGGAGCTTTATTACAACTTAAAAAAGGAGAATTTCCGAGCATCTTTGGAAATCACAAAATAAACAAGGGTTATTTTTTTTAGCACAAATCAATTATTTTTCTCTGATCTTGTTTTTTTTAAAACTCCAGGGAGGAGTAATTTTTTATATCTTTCACTTATAAAACCCCTAACACAGGTTGAACCATTGATTGTTTAAATAAAATTTTTATATCTTTGCATTTTTCATTTTTTCCCCATTGTTTTTGTATTGATTTACTGCACAAATTTGATTGCATTTTTGTTTTTATAGTTGAAAGGGGTTTTGTTAGTAAATTAGTTTCATGAATAGAGAGATTACTTTTTTTCCCTAGAGGTAGGAAAACTTGATTTTCTCCAAATTTTAGGGGTTTTGGGGAACTTAAAGAATCTTGCATGACGACAGTGGGGGAGAGGTCTTCATTTCTTTGCATATTAAAATTGATTAATCGAGAAGGTAATTGTTTTTTCTTGGGAAAAACCTACAAAAAAAGGAAATTTGATTTTTTAATCGTTTTTTTATTTTAGGAATTTAAAGGTTAGGAGGAAACAAGATAAGGTATATTTTTGGTTAATACAATCTTTTAAGACTTATCATTTTTTAGAGTTACTAGGATTTATTTTTTTAAAATTTTTTTTTTAATTTCCACTCATAAATTAGATAGATAGAGAGAAAGGAAAAACTTTCTTTTTTTTAGATCCCAGATGACGACACTATTAAAACATACTTAATCGATAGGAAAATTTCCCAGCACGATAGAGATTTTTTTGGTTAAAATTTAAAACTTCAACGTCGGTTTGATTCGAGGTCAACTTTTTGGGGCCATACCGGGGAAAGGCAAGGCAAAAATTTGAAAAATCGTAGTTTTCTACTACTTTAGGTCGAGTCTAAAATTTTTGAAATTTCCCCTTCCTAATCCATCTAGACTAGACCCCATGCTATCTAATGTGATCCCCAACTTGAATTAGGATTTCTTTGATTTTTGGAGTCACCCCACCCCAAATGTTGTTGGGAAAAAATTTAAATTTAAAACTAAAAAAGGGATTTGTCTAATTTGGGGCCCCTAGTTCCCTTATTTCCTCTTTGTTTTGAAAAAAGGAAAAGGGGAAAACCAGAGTTTTTAAGTCGGAGGTAACCTATTAAAACCTTTTCGGTTACCCCCTAAACTCCAAAATTTTCACTTTAGAAATATGTTTTTTATTTTGTTTCCATTATTTTTATTTGTTTTTTGAAATTTTTTTAAGAAAAAGGGTTTTTTTTAATTTTATGGTTGACCCAAAAGGGTCCTACGTACCTGCTACCAGGATCAAACAAGTCGTAGTTCGCTTTTTTAAAAAAAGTTGGGTTTGAATTTTAAATTTATGAAAACCCCTTTTAGTTTTATGTTTTTTCACTTTTGGGGTTTTTTTTCTAAAAAACTTCTAAGCCCAACTTTGATTTTATTTTTAAAAAGATTTTAGGGGAAAAACAAT
>JBBMOL010002881.1:0-20302 GCA_037954665.1 Laguncularia racemosa
AAATTAAAAGTAAAAACAGAAAAGTCTCTTTTTTCGGTCTCCTTGTTTTCCCCTCCCTTTCTTTTAATAAAAAAGCTCGCCCTTTTTCCTTAGGGTTGGTTCTATTTATATTGTTAAGGGAATGGAGAGGTCTTTAGCTAGAAGATACGAATTTCTTTCCTTTTTCAAGTAAATCTCGGAAGGAAATAATCGTCCCCCTAGCGTCCCCACCAACAGGGCCCCAGATTTCAAACCCATCCCTTTCCCTTGTTGATAATTCACATATCATATCCATGTTCGTGTATGCCAGGGTTTCCCACCAGGGCCCAGATCCAAGCCGTGCCTTCTTGTTGATAGTCCACATTTCCCCCTTTCTGTTCAATGTAGGGACGGTTTCTAACGGCCAGTCACAAACCAGCCTCCCTCTGTTGATTCTTCAAGACAGTACACGGCTGTGTACTTTAACCGTGTATTTTTTTTTTGATTCAAAACCCAAGTCCCGGGCCCGGTTTATTTCAAACTACACCCCCATGTACTTTCCTCCAGCGGTTTTAAAATCCTTGCTTTGTCCAAAATTTGTAGTTTCTTCTTAATTTACTTGAATTAGCACTCTTGCTCCTTTTAAAACCTGTTTTTTCACCATAATAAAATTAAGTCCCATTTCCTTATGATTTTTATAAAATCAATAATAAATTAACACAATTCATACTATAAAGATTGAGTATAAAATGGCTCTAAAAATTCCCCCACATTTAAAAACTCTTGCTTGTCCTCAAGAAATTTGAATAAATAAATTAAAAAACCCGTCATGATTATACGCTTTTGTTTTATCTTTCAAGCTTTAATTCATTTATAATTCATGACTTGTAATTTTAATGTCTACTGCTTCAACCAAACTGGTTTCCTGTGATTAAATTACCATAGACAAATTTAATAGCTAATCTAACAAAACAAAATTTAATCCTCATGTTTAGCAAAAGAATTTTTATTCCAAAAGTAAATACTTAATCCACTAAGGAAAAACACCCAATTAAACTTCATTGGATATTAGCGAGTATATAATCCTTGCAACATAAAGTAAAAGCATATGGTATCTACTTTTCCCTAGATTTTCTCCCCTTTTTATTATAAGTCTTATTTCATTCAATAAATTTTCACATTCATGTTCTTTTGATTTGATCAAGCATCTATTTTGACGGGTTTTTTCCCGCTTCTTTTCATGAACTTTCGCCTTTTTCGCCCTTATCGTTATAGTGAGTTCATTGAGTCGGCAACATCCCGAGCTCGTCACTCAAGTGACCGGGTTTTGAGATACCCCTACGAACTCTTCCTCACTCTAACATTCAAGTTTGATACTCTTAACTCAATTACTTGAATCATTGGAGTAATGGCTATGCTTGATTCTTTTTCCACTTTTTTTTTCACTAAGTGTTATAATTGTTTCACAAACAACTTCAAAGAGTATACAGTACCTAATATATCCTAGAAGTAAACTTGTTTATTTTTCACTTAAGGACTCGACTTACTCTTAGACTTCCAATTCTAAAGTTAAATACAAGGTAAATTTGTTTCTTAAAGATTTCACTACTTAATTTTAACCAAGTATTCTAATCACAGTAGTGGGTGAGTAAAGCACTTGAACAAGTCAATTTCACATTTTGTAGATGCTTATTACAACATTTAGTATAATCTCCAGATTTCATGATAATTTTGAAAAATTTAGCTTAAAATTGCTTAAGGACAAACATTCAAAGTATGAGTCAATTCTCTATTCTCTATATTTTATTACCCTCTCCCCCACACTTAGTTTGAACAGTGTCCGCACTGTTCCTAATTCAGCACAATTAAAGAGGAATTAACAACATAAGGAACATTAGAGAATAAGAGCAAAGGAATACTGGTACTTTCCTGGTATAAAGTGTAGAGTAATTGGAGTTCTCTCCTTAAGCACTAGAGAGTGTCATCTGATGATATATACCTTGCTGCAGCTAATCAGAAAAAATCAAACAAAAACTAAAATAGAATAAATTGATTTTTTTTTTTTTTGACATGGGTTGCCTCCATGAAGCGCCTTTCTTTAACTTCTTTGGCTAGACGTTCTTGGCTAGATGTTCGGGTAAGGGTTTTAATTCCAGCTTTGGTGCCTGTGTTGATGGGTCAATAACATCACAACAAAAACAGGAGAGATATCACTAGGATATTTCATGGCATCATAAATGTTAAAATTTAATCACTTCACCATCAAATTCCATAGTGAGGGTACCATCATGTACATCAATTTTCGTCCTAGATGTCTTAAGGAATGGTCTCCCTAATAATATCATTGATGAATTACGAGAATCATCATTCTCCATGTCAAGCACATAAAAATCTGCAGGGAAAACCAACCCATTAACTTGTACCAAAAAATCTTCCAGAACTCCCTCGGGATAAACATTGGACCTATCAGCAAGTTGAACAATAACACATGTTTCCTTCAAGGGACCAACATTCAAACATTGATAAACGACAAAGGCATGACATTGATGGAAGCTCTTAGATCACACATGGCTTTAGCGATTCCAAGATTACCTATTTTGCAAGGAATAGTAAACATACCTGGATCCTTACATTTAGGAGGAAGCTTCTTTTGAAGAATAGCTGAAACATTCTCACTCACACTAATCTTTTCATTACCTTCAGCTTTCTTTTGTTAGTGCACAATTCTTTGAGAAATTTAGCATAACGAGTTACTTGCTTAATTGCATCTAGCAAAGGAATATTTACCTCAACTTTGCGAAAAGTTTCAAGAATCTCTTTTTTTCTTCAGCTTCATTCTTGGATTTTGCTAATCTAGAAGGGAAAGGAGGTGTTGTTATCATGACCTTTGGTGGTTCAACGAAGGATCCTTTGGTCTGTTTGTTCTGCTGGCTCGGAGTTGCAGTCTCTTTCTCAGTCTCTTCCTCAAGATTAGTTCGGTGTCCTTTCTCATTTGATCCCTGCAATTTCGTTTCACTTCTCAAGGTAATTGCATTAGCGCTTTGCTTTGGATTTGTGATAGTTTGAGAAGGTAACTTACCTTGAGTTTCTAACCTGTTTACAGAGGAAGCAAGTTGGCTTACCTGATTCTCCAAGTTTTGAATGCTCTGCTTTATCTCATCCTGAAATTGTTTTGTATTAACAGCAAGTGATTTAACAATTTCCTCAAGAGACATACCAGAAGTAGAAGGAGCTTGTGGTACTTGGTTTGATAGCTTAGGTTGGAATTGTTGGAAATTTTGTGGTTTATTGCCATATCTGAAGTTAGGATGATCCCTCCATCCAGGATTATAAGTATTCGAGTAGGGATCATATTTCCTTTGTGGCTGTCCTGGGAATCCTCCTACAGCATTGGCATGCTCATGATTGTCATCTTGCAATGAGGGACACATGTCGGTAGGATGATTAGGAGCAGCACAAATTCCACAAGCCTTCACCTGCTGTGTATTTCCAAGAGCTATCTGCTGCACAAGGGAGGTTAGGTTAGAAATTTGATGTTCAAGGTTAGAAACACTTACCTCATTTACCTTCCTTGAAGATGAATCATGCCTATACTCAAATTGTTGTGAATTAGCAGCCATAATGGAGATCAATTCCCTAGCTTGACCAGGGGTTTTATTCACTATGGCGCCTCCACTAGCAGCATCCATCATCTTCCTCTCCATCGGAAGCAGGCCTTCATAAAAGTATTGAATGAGAAGTTGTTCAGATATCCCATGTTGTGGACAGCTTGCACAAAGTTGCTTGAACCTCTCCCAATACTCATGAAGAGTCTCGGTGTCCCTCTGTTTAATACCACAAATTTCTCTTTCTTATACCAACGGCTCTAGACGCAGGGAAAAATTTGTCCAAGAAAAGCCTCACCATATCTGTCTAAGTGGTTATAGAACCTGGAGGCAAATAAAACAACCAATCTTTAGCTCTAGTACTTAAAGAAAATGGAAAAGCACGTAACTTGATTTGATCGTCAGTTATTCCTTGCGGCCTCATACTAGAACACACTATATGAAACTCTTTCAAATGTTTGTGAGGATCTTCATTCTCAAGACCATGAAATGTGGGTAGTAGATGTATCAAACCAGATTTCAACTCAAATTCAATAGCCAATTCAGGATAGTGAATACAAAGTGGTTGTTGATTCACATCCGGTGCAGCCAATTCTCTTAATGTTCTTTCAGGATTCGCCATATCGTCTTCTTTTTCAGAATCAATGGATGAATCAGAAAAATCTGATGCCAATTTCAGTCCAGGGGATGAAGATGATACAGTTTCTTTTTTACGCAGCCTAGCTTCTCTTCGCAGTCTCTTAAGCGTCTTCTCAATCTCAGGATTATAAGTGAGTTCACCTGTATGAGAAGAACGAGTCATACAAGAATAGAAATAAATTTGACACCAATCTCCGGTAATGGCGCCAAATTTGATGGGTATCGAATCCAACAAAATAAAAACCTACTCCTAGACAATTATATGATTTGTGTATAGTAAGGAGTAGGTCGTATCCACAGGGATTGGTTAAATATATTTCTATTAAAAAGAGATTAGAAAGGAAAAGAAGAATTGGGGGGGGGGGGGGGGGGGGGGGGGTTTGTTTGTGAATCAAAATAATATTGAAATCAGATAATAAAAATTTGAATAATGATAAAAGCCTAGCCAAAGGAATCAATATAGTTTAATTCTAGGAATTGATCATCGATGCAAATATTTTCTATTCTTTATCCAAGATAAACTGGTTATGGTTATTAACAAGCTCTAATAACCTATCCCTCCTTACTTCCTTGATAATCAAAACATGCTCTTTGATTATTTCTCTTATTGATTAGACAACCCTAAACAAGCTCTTAGGATTTAATCTATCAATAGCATTAAAAACGAGAGAGACTACCAATTCATGCCAATAGATTATAAGATAACCTATTTAAACAAGATCATATATCTCCATAACATGAATTTGACTATCTATTTTATAATCAAACACGTTATTGTGTCACCGAAACTAGAACTATCAAACAATTACGGATTTGACGTACTAGTTGACAATATATTAACTTTCTAATTGAGTATAAGAGCTCTAATTCATACCAACCAACCAAGATAATATTGACAAAACTTCCAGAAGATATATAAATATCCAAAACAAAGAATAGAGTAAAGACAAATCAATTAGATCTCACAATTCGTGAAGAATTAAACTTCAATGATCCTTTGGCTAGAAATTTTGCTTAGCTACACATGTTCATCTTCAAAACGAAAATTAAAAGTGAAAACATGAAAAGTCTCTATTTTCGGTCTCCCTTGCTCTGCCTCTCGCCTCTTCTTTTCAATCAAAAAGTCTCGTCCTTTTCTCCTCTAGGGTTGGTTCTATTTATATTGTTAAGGGAATGGCAGAGGATCTTTAGCTAGTAAGATACGAATATATCTTTCCTTTTTCAAGTAAATCTCGAGAAGGAAATAATCGTCCGCCTGGCGTGCCCACCAACACGGCCAGATTTCGAACCATGCCTTCCTCTGTTGATAATTCACATATCATCATCCGTGTTCAGTGTGTGCCACGGCTTCCACCATGGCCAGATCTCAAGCCGTGCCTTTCTCTGGTCGATGTTCCACAATTTCTCATCCTTGTTCAGTATATGGCACGGCTTCCACCACGGCTAGATCACAAGCCGTGCCTCTCTCTATTGATAGTCCACATTTCCTCCTTCTTGTTCAGTGTATGGCACGATTTCTACCACGGCCAGATCACAAACTGTGCCTCCCTCTGTTAATTATTCAAGACAGATACACGGTCGTGTACTTCAACCGTGTATATTTCTATTGATTCTAAACCAAGTACACGGTCGTGTACTTCAACTACACACCCATGTACTTTCCTCCGGCGGTGTAAATCCTTGTCTTTGATCCAAATTGTAGATGACTTCTCTAATTTACTTGAATTAGCACTCTTGACTCCATTTAACCTGATTTATCACCATAATAAAATTAAGTACCATTTCCTTATGATTTCTATAAAATCAATAATAAATTAACACAATTCATACTATAAAGATTGAGTATAAAATGGCTCTATCAAGAGGTTAGGTGTTTGTTCTTCTAGATCCTCTTCCAAAGAATAGTAGATTTCTTTAAGTCATAATTTGTTCCTAAATGTGGCAAGGAAATAATGGTTATCATTATGTGGCACTAAGTCAAGGAAAGCCATTATGTTATTGGGTAACAATCATCTCTTCATTCCGTGTTATTTCAATTGCCTAAAATTCACTAACAATAGAGGCATTTTTAGTAGCTTTTGTGAATGGTACATAGAACATTTTGCATAATGAACCAATGCTTGCCTAAGAATCTTACTAGAATTCTACTGAATCTCCCTTGCCCAACATTCACTTTCCTTTATGTTGTTGTGGTATTGATGATATGAACTCCACTCCAAGTAGAGATTCCTTAATTTAAAATAAGCTAATAGACGTCTTAATGGTTGAACTATAGGTATAAGAGATCTCGACAACTAAGACAAGATTTAGCTCAACTCTTTGAAGGATCATATGATAAACGACAAAGCACTAAGAAAACCTACAAATTAATTTCTTTCAATATAGTTTTAGAGAAAATTTCAGCATATCTATAGAGTGGTTTTCATCTCTTATTAATGGTACATCATATAGTCTTTTCAAATAGTTCGTTCTTAGCTAACTTTATAAGTAAAAAGCTTCATTATCCTTTCGTTCACGAATAACAAGGTGATGATTAGAAGGTAATGGATTCTCTCCCTTTACATTATCTTAATTTCCAATAATTTAAAATTTTAAAGGTTTTGCCACTCATAATTAATGGTTGAAAACTACCACTTCTAGCCTTAACTTTTAAACTGGTAGTGGGAATTGCTACCTCTGACTCCAATACCTAAAAATCTATCCCAAATCATTTCAGCACATGATCTTACTAAGGACAATGTTGCATACCGATCATTGAAGTACTCCTTAGGGATCTACCACCTCCAACCCTTAGGTTAAGTCACACACAGGAAACATACAAAATTAGGTCTGATATGTGTTAAGTTCATTTATCATTCTAAGCTATCAAGCATAGATAAGAAATAAGGTAAACACATATCTAGAGTCACACTATACGTTCTATGATAGATTCTACTAAATTGAATACTTGATCAAGGATAACAACTAATTTTAAAATCTTAACTAGTAATAATCAAATGTATAATTGTCCTAAAGTAGTGAGGAAAAGTGTTGAAAAAATATTAGAAGACAAAAGATATAAGAAAATGCCATTTTGAAGAAGCAATGAGATTCATGGATAGGTTCACAATCAGGTTCATAAACATAAACTAGGTTCATAGGCAAGATCATGGGCATGCTCATAGCTATGAACCTCTTTATAATGAAAAGAGAAGAAGTGGTGAGTTTCATGGGCAAATTCATGGTCCAGTTCATAGGCATAAACAAGATTCATGAGCAAGATCATGGGCATGTTCATAGCCATGAGCCTCCCGAGTCAAACCATGTTTTAAAGTGTGTTGTGTGTTTTGAAGGAACACGGGTAAGATCATAGCTATGATCTTGCCCATGATCACCCATGTTTCCCCAAAAATGTATGAAGCCCTAATTTTTCTCCTATAACATCTCATTCTCCAACAATTTAAGCACCAAAACATGAAAAAGTACTTGTATAATTTACAACTTACCTTCTTAGGTCATCCTAACAATAGCGATTATGCTTGAATCCTTTAAGAGTCTTTTTGTAGTGATTCTATACCAAAACCTCGAAATGAAAACCAAAACCCATTGGAATGAGAAGGCATGTCAATAAGTTAATCAATTCGAGTACTTACCTTACGAGTGTCAAAAGGCATGACTTGGCAGTATGTGTTTGCATATTAGGGTTTTCTCTTTCCTTATGAGAGATAAAGAAAGTGGTTTTTCTTGTGAGAGATTGAGTAACTAAAAAAAAAGAAGAAGAAAGAGATCAAATAGGGCTTCTCCTATCGTATTTATAGCCCCTTCATAAAAGTCCACATTACCCCTATCATTAAAACTCTTATTACTTTGCATGTCATTATCTTTTTATTTTATTTTTCAAGTATTACATCCCCCCACCTTCCTTTAAAAGAACTTTTGTTTTCAAAAGTTACTTGATTTATGAAATAACTTCGAATCCTGGTTCTTCATATCTTTTCATAAGTCCTATGTATATTTCCTCACATCAAGTGGTTGCTCCATTAAGTGTTAACATGGTCGATTACTTCTCCTCCTTAAAATTTACTCTTTTGCATTCTATTGTTTGTCTCACTATTAGTTCATTCCTAATTCATTCTAAATCTCTCAAACATATGTCTTCTTGTTGCCAATTAAAGTCTCTCATTATTTTTTGTAAATCTTCAATTACTTGAGATTTCTCCTTTATTTTGTCTTCCACTGGCAACTCTGATTATATCTTAACCCTAGACTGTTCATCATTTTACTAATAACTATTTCAAATTTGTGTGAATACCTATGCCATTTAATCATTTAGTTCATTTAACTTGAAGAGCTCAAGCTTATATGGATCATTTTTCCTAATGCCACTAGGTCATAGCTAGCATCTCCCAACAATAGACTTTATAAATATGTTTCCATAACTTAAAGACTTCTTTAAACGTCATAAATTTTCTTATGTCCTCCTATAAATTAACCTTTGCTACCATATCATACTTTTTTTCACCCTTAGTTGAATTAGTTTGTTGTGTTTGAAAGATCATTTCCCTAATTCATTTAAATTGTAGCTAAAATCTCCCTAATAAAATTGTCCTCAAAATAATTTGCTAAAGGAAATTGGTAATCCTAGTCATTTACATATCTTCAAATACAATTCCATTGGGTACCTCCAAATGACTTTAAACTAATCACTTTAGCTTTTAGAATTGACATAGATCTCATATAGGTTTCTTTGTTTTAGCCTTCATGCTACTTACACTCTCCACATGCTTAGATTTTGCATTATTTACTTATGCATCGTTTTACAAAATATTATATATATATAACTTAATATGTACTTATTATCTAACTGTCTTTGCATTGCAGCTAATTATTGTTATCATAGATAATTCTATTATTTATTTATTAATTTTTTTCCATTGAATTGTTACTCATCTTAGTATAATAATTGTCATTATCTATTCATGATTTTATTACTAATTAATATTTATTTATTTGGAAGTTGTAAAGATGTAATTAATTATATATATCACATCTTTTACATACTAGTATACGTGTCTTTGTATGTTTATAAGTATACGTAATGTTATTTTACGTAGCAATTATTTCATGTATTGTTTACAAATTTATTCTACATATACATTTTCATTAGACCATATATTACAATGATCATTCAACATATCATATGTGGTCTTTTATAGTATAATCTTGCATAGTAATTGTTTTCATCAAATCATAAGAATCTCTTTTTAATATGTTTCATGTTTTTACATTTGTATGTCAAATTTCTTTCAAACATAGAATGATTAGAAAAAAATATTATAAGTTTCTTTTATTAATTTTTATGGGTTTTTTTTTTCTCTGTATGTATTAGTTACTTATTATGTTTAGATATATACATTTATTGTCTCGTTATGATTATATGTTATTATTTCCTTATCATTATTATCGTTATTGGTATCATATATATGTTTTCCATATAGTGTATATATGACACATATAAACATATTGTATTTAATTTTATAATAGTGTTTCGTATAACTTTGTATGTATATTTATGCAAGTAGAAGATGCGAAACTGGACATGACACATTGTGACTAGAGACTTGACTTGCCATGACACAAAACGGCGTAATATGACTCAATAAGAGATGACACAACATAACACAGAAATGACAATGAGAGAAACATATGATTCCGTCATTCTTTTGTTCTTAATATATATATATATATATAATATTTTAATATCATTTTCTTTTGTTCTTAAATTGCTTATCATAATTAATTATTCATTCATTTATTACTATTATTGTGACTATTAACTTCTACATCTCTTTTATTTAACATAGGTACTCTTGTATTTGTTTACTATTATCATTAAGATCATCGTCATCATCTTCTTTTTTTTTTCCTTCAAGATCATAATTAGTTGTTATTATTGTGTATAGTTATTCTTTTAGTATTGAAAATCCGTTTCACTATAGAGATGTAGTGAGACAATTAGCTAGTACAATTATTATTTTTTTATTATCTTTATTTCATCATCAAGCATTATTGTCTTTAGGGAAAGTGGTCAAGATGGATTTTTTTTTTTTTTTGGTTTCATTTATAGAAATTTAGAGTAATATTTTGGCGATATATTGAGTTTGTGAATATATCGGACATTTCAGTTAACTTGGGGATTTCCATGGTTAACCACTTTTTTTTTTAAGGTCACTATAACCATTATTTATCATCGTATATTTTAATTATCTTTACTAATTCCTTGTTTTGTTATTCATTAGTCAATAATGTTTTTAAGATGGTTTTTGGATACATATTCATTATGAAATATTTATATTTGTGCTTGTCATTCAACATAATTACTTATACTATTCTTACTTCATCTTTATTACTTTTTTATTTATCAATTTCCTAAGTCATGATTTTGCAAGTCAATTCTTATTAGTCAACCATGCTTTAATCTACTTTTATGACTATGTTTCAATTATTATAAGCTTATCACCTATAACTTATAGCTATGGGATTCATTTGATGACAATTAAATTACCTTATATATGTATTCTAATATAAGATAAAAATTAATATATATCCTATATATATAACAACCTTTTATTTATTATGCATTCTATAAGGGAAGATAGCAAAAGAAAAATATAAAGGAAAAAGGTAAATTATTGGATAATATAGACAGAAACATAAGATAATATACATGTGCAAAAGTAAAATATTAGATTCAAGAGGAAACAATGCCTATAGGAACAAAGTAAAAATAATAACTATTTCATAACAATATCGGATCCATAATTCTACCCACTCTCTTCATATTTTACCATCCTATAGATTCATTTCCTAAGTTTTCTAGGGATCATAACCTAACTTTTTTTATTATAAACATTACTCTTATAGATTATAAGCTAAGATCGAATGATCCTCAACCTCAGCTTCTAGATCATAAACTTAAACTCTAATAGATCTTATACTTAAGTTCTATGGATTATAAGTCTATACTCTATTGATCATCAACTTAAGTGGACCTACATTTTATTGATGATAAACCTAAGCATTGATATCACTTAAGTTGTAATGCCTTAAAACTTGAAACGCTACAACCCGCTATGTGTCACTAAAGACTCATCTCTACATTTACAAACTCTAAATCTAATCAACTTAAACCTTAAATTTAACCATAATAACTCCAAATAACGAAAAGAACAACATGTAGGTGAGTCATTCTAACTACAATTATAATTAAAAGTAAACTATAATCTAGGTACTACTATAACTATCAAATTACTTAAAAAGAACTCAACAAGATCGTTGAAATCTCTCCACATAATAAATCAACTGGAACCACTAAGAACATAAGATTAATCTACAATCTCCACATTAGATTTACAAAAAATCATTACTTAAATCTAAAACCCACAACACTGATTATCATCATAGTAGTAATAGAATTCACCACTCTCCTATCTAGGTAATAGAAATAAACATCCATTAAATCATCATAGTCTATATACTCATTATATATTCTTGCAGCTGTAAAAAAAAATTAAAGGGTAAGCCTAAGTATAGCACGTGAGTACTACATAAACATGTGTGTGCCATAACAATTACAATTTATACATTTAATGCAATAGATAAACCACGAGCCATCAAAATATTTATCTTCATTTTAGTCTAATAAGAAACATAAGGGTACTCGTGATCCGGCCACACTATATAATACATATATAAACATCTATGTTCTTAATTGGGAACTACTATCTCTAACCCTAACTTTCAGATCAATATTAGGAACTACAACATATGGCCCCAATGCCCCTAAAATGTACTCCAATTCATTTCAACACATGAGTCCATTAGAGACAACGTTACATATCGATCATTGGGGTACCCCTTAAAGATCTACCATCTCTAGCCTTAGGCTAAGCCACACATAACGTATAAAATTAGGTTTGATATGTGTTAGTTTAATTATCTTTCTAAGCTATTAAGCACAAATAGTAAACAAGATAAACATGTACATAAGGTTGCGTTATATGTTCCGTAACGGATTCTACTAAATTGGACACCTAATTAAGGATTACACAAATGACTAATTTTAAAATCTTAAGTAGTAATAATCTAACGTATAATTGTTCTAGAGTAGTTAGGAAAAGTGTTGGGAAAAAATTAAAAGATAAAAAAAAAGAAAAAAGAAAACGCCATTTTGGAGAAGTAATGAGGTTCATGGGCATGAACTAAGTTTACAGGTAGGATCACAAGCGTGTTCATGGCCGTAAACCTCTTTATAATGAAAAGAGAAGAAGCAGTTAAGTTTATGGGCGTAAACTAGGCTCATAGGTAGTATTGTAGGCACAAATGAGGTTCACATATAGGATCATGTGCATGTTCATGGCTACAAACCTCTCAGGTCAAAGTGTGTTGTGTGTTTTGGAAGAACACAAATAAGATCATGGTGGTGATCTTGCCTATGATCACCCTTGTTTCCCCCAAAAAATATATAAAGCCCTAATTTTTCTCCTACAACACATCATTCTTTAGTGATCTAGGCACCAATACATATGGTTGGAGTTTCAAGAATTCTTTGGTCAATGAAGACAAAGTGCACACAAGGAATCTTTTATTTTCCCTTGAATGAAATTCAAGTGAATACTTTTATAAATTTGAATTGTTAATTTTTATGCTTAATGCTAACATATAACTTGGTACATGTGCAATGTGCCCCTACAAAATAATAGATTTTTCTCTTTTAATATTATTGCTAGCGAGTTGCCATTGTTTATGGTCATTAACATTTAATACCAAGATTTTATTTAAATAGCTAATTGCTATTACTTGTATATATTGTTTTTCAAGGTAAAATGTGAAACTTTGTATTGCTGGTGCTAGGTTTTTTATGATTGTTTTACTTAAGACAAATGCAAAACTGAAGAATTGGGGTGTTGAATATGCCTCACTCAAGCTAATATAGAATTATTAACATAATATTATCCATTAATACATCTTATATAATAATTATATAAGGACTCCATTAAGAATTGTAGCGTAACATTTTTAAATATATGATCAAAATAAATTATTTTTTTTAGAAAAATTATAATGAGTAACTAGAGCACTTATAATTATAATTTATATTATTATTATTGACTAATAAATTTATGTTAAGAAATTTTTACTTTATTAACTAATCTTTTCGAATAAATGGAGCTTAATTTTATTACTTAGTTAATTTATACTTTCGATAAATGGAACTTAATTTTATTACTTTTTCTTGAAAACTTATTCCTTTATTATCCAAATAGTTCTATTACCAAAGTTGTTTAAATAAATGTGTGAAAAGTATTCAAATTGAGTATAAACTAAAAACAATACAATTTTGGAAAAAAAAATGAAAAGAAGAAGAAGAAGAAGAAGAAGAAGAAGAAGGAAATAATAGAGATGCATGTTATTTGGAATTATGTGAAAGAAAGAAAATAAACAAAAACAAAAAGAAAAAAAAATAAAGTAGGCAAAGACAAATGCAAAGTTGGAAAAAAAGTAAGTCCAATAAGAATTTAACTGTTTCCCACAAAGAAATAAATGTAAGCTCCATTACACTAAATCTCTCTTTACATTATTTGTTACTTTTAAAATGTATTTATAATAAATATTTTTTCTTTTTTAAAATAAATGTAATAATTTTCTTTTTTTCTTTTGGAAACTTAAGGGGCTATGGCTCCTATTGGACACCCCAAATTGAGTCCCTTATTTTAATATGATAATAGTAATTATGATATATAAAATTACTATGATATGGTAAGAGCTCAGTGCATTTGGTTCAAGGGAACTCCAACATCTAATGCATATTTTGTTTGGTATCTCATAATAATTTTATTTATAGAAGGAATAATTGCAAATACAACTATTGGTCAGCAGTAAATCTCCAAAAATTTAAATTGTGGTTTCATCCCCTTTATAACTTTTGAAAATATGTAAATAATCTCGAACCACCACTATAACCCTAACATATGGGGATTCATCGATGGTTTAGAGCATTTGTAGACATTTTCAAGAGTTATTGGAAGATGAAGCCATAATTTGAATGTTTAAAAATAATAATAATAATAAAAAACTATGAGGCTAAAAGCCATGTAGATTTTAGTCCATTTTCTAAATAAGTTGAAGAGGATTTGCATTTATTTATATAAAATTGCACCAAAAGAGTTGTAGTATTAACAATGTAGAGTAAAATTTTAGAAAAAAGAGATCAAAAAACAAAATTTAGTTTTACTTGTTGTGGAAAACCTAGTTTTTGTTTTTTTTTTTTTTTTATGAAGCATGCACACATATATATGTATTACTATGAGTTTTCAAGTTGTTGCAAAATCTAGCAAAAGCGCTAATGGGAGCATCTAGCATAAGTGGATTATAAGACCCAATACTTACCAACTAGTTTATTTGGATAATACACTTAGGATCAAAAAAGTTAAAAGTGAGTAGTCCTTGCCAGTTCAATGGTAATTTTTTTTTATATATAAAGATAAGAGTTTTTCATAAATATAATTTTGATAATATTCTAATATGTGCTGTAAGTTTGGTAAAATATTTTTTGAATGGAATGATGTGTTTTATCAAAAGCTTTTTTGTTAAAACATTTTATACTTAGAGTAGACATCTTAGATTTAATAATGGAAAAGGTTTTCAAACAAAATTCATGAAATAATCTCTTCTATAGAAACAAATCTTATATATATGGAAAGTCGATTTGCTAGCATCTACGATCTTTTTTCAAACCTGTTTTTACATTAATCTATGCTTTCTATAATTTATTTAGTCATTAAAGATTTGAATTAATAAAAGACTAACTTGTAAAAAAATAGTTTTACCATTAGAATGCAAAAAAAAATAATTCCTAAATTGATTCGGGAAGTTCAACCCTATAAAAGGAGAAGACCATGAAGTAGAAATGATACATGTTACTTATGTAGCTAAGTATTACTAACAAGAAGTGTCTATAAGGGCTAGCATTGAGATTACATCCATGGTTGTCAAAATCGCGATTTTACGTAGAATTGCTAGGGGGTCCGTAGAATCGGAACTAGAAAATGAACGTAGAAACGTAAGTTTTTACAACCTTTACAAAATAACCTTTAAATATTAAAAATTTACTTACAATAGTCATTAAAAAATATAATAGATAATATAAATTAAAAATTTCAGCATAGAATTGGGTTATAAATCACAATAAAAGTCATAATATAAATAATCAAGCATAAATTGCATAATAAAAATAATCAACCAAAAGTTTCAATAAAAGGTATGAAATCATAAATCATATTACAAAACAAGAACTAAAATAAATCATCACAATTTCTACTATTTCTCTCATCCATATCATCATCATCATTTGCATCTTCATCATCTTCTTTTTCATTAATGTCAACATCATCATGTGGTGTATTACTACCAATGATTTCCATATCCTCTAATTCCAAATTTTTTGAAGTTCCTATTTGCATTTCAGCTTCAACATTATCAATATCATGAAGGTCTAAATCATTTGGGATTAGGGACTTACTTACAGGACTCTCTAAATTGACATAAGCCCTCCTCCGCATCATCTTTATCTTCATCCCTTGCACTTGGAAAGATACGCAACACACATTAACCTTCATTCTCATTTGATGAGTCAAACACATTTTCTTCTTCAACTATCCATTCATCATCAAATAAGAGATCTTCAACAGTGAAAATATAAATGTTAGTGTCAGCAATGCATATTTCTTTCCTATTTCTTAATTTCAAGTTATGCATTACAAAGACTAAATCATTCATCTTTTGTTAATGTAACCTATTCCTCTTTTTGGTATGGACCTGAAAATGAAAAATGTTATACATAACTTTATAAGATTCATAATCTTAATAAGTAATAATATATAAAATTGAATAAAAGAACTATTTATATCGTACCATTTCAAACGCACTTCAATTCCGCTCACAACCTGAAGAATTACAAGTCAAACTTAAAACACGAATAGCAAACTTTTGTAGTTCTAGGCATTCATCTCCATATGAATCCCACCATTGAGCTGGAGCTTTTTTGTTTCTTGCTAACCTTGCAGCTTCAATGCCAAATAGTCCATTAGCATCCTTAAATCTTTTAAGCTGCATATCAATCTTACACCTTTCTGTTGGATTAGAAACCATGTGCTCTATTAACCATATAATCCAATCTTAACATCGACATCAACTTTAAAATCATCACTATAATGATAATGGGGGTTTAAATAATAAGCTGCAGCATGTAATGGTCTATGAAGTTGAAGCTCCCATCTCTTGTCAATAATCTTGAAGATAGGTTCATAACTACATTTAAATAAATATGATTTCAATTTAGAAATGAAACTTTAAAATTAACATTAAAGAAAATATATATATGTATATATATATCTAACAAGTTGCCCAATATTACATTTCTTCACATTGTTGAAGTTTGCTTTAATTTTCTGCTTGCCACGATCCATTTTTAGATAAATGAAACCCATAGCTAGTTGATCATCAGAATCCACTAATCTAAGCACTTTAATCAAGGGAAATGCAGCTTTAAGGCAAACAATAACATTCTTCCAAAACCTACTATCCAAAACCACTTGTTGAATCCGCTTTCCATCACTTGTGGTCGAATACTTACATGATTTCCAATGACTAGAAGTGAACATCATCATCAATGCACTTTTCAACTCACTAAGGCAACCTAACGTCAAATACGAAGTGGAAAAACGAGTTACACCAAGTCTAATCAAGTCCCTCCCTTTAGTGTATCTTCTCAAAATTGAGATAAGTATAGTCCTGGAATAAATATATGTAGTAATTCGCCTTCCTTTTGCAATTGTCCCCTGATGGATCTTCAAATTCTTCTCAAAGTCTTCCAAGATCAAATCGATGCAATGTGCAGCACAAGGGTGTCCAATAAAAAGCATTTTCTCTTCTCCATCAATTTTTCTCTCCTGCTGTTTTAAATAATTTGCAGCATTATCTGTAAAACTTATACAATATTTTCCTCCCCAAACCCTTCTCCACAATATCATCTAACATTGCCAAAACTTTATCAGTTGTCTTGGATACATCATAAGCATCTATAGATGATAAGAAGACCGTTCGTTTAGACTATTAACCAAAAAAATTGCATATGGAATCCCTCTTTCTATTAGTCCATGCATCAGACATAATAAGCAACTTGTTTTTTTTTTTTTCCATTTAGCTTTGTAGTCATTAAGTAATTCCATTGTTTGAGCTACTTCTTTCTTCAAACAAGTCACCTTAGCTCATGATAAGAAGGAGGTTTAAGCCCACATCCATATCGACCAACCACTTGAAGCATCTTGACAAACTCTAAATTTTTGACACAGTTAAATGGAATTGCACTAGTACAGAAAAAATGAGCAATTTGTTGGCTACATTCTTCTCTCAAACTTTCTTCATGAATTGGTTAATTGTACCTTGGGTTGCCCGTTTCCACTTTGACCATTTTTTTTTTATTCAAAAAGAAGTCCATGCAATTCCTTTCTTTTTTGTTTATCCCTGTTTGCTCCACCTCATCATCAGCATCATCAGAATCTTCAATACCATGAATTTACTTTCTCTTCATTTCTGATAATTTTGCCGCTTTTAGTAACATTGTTAACATTTCATTTTTTACATTATCTGGGATACTGGTACATGGCTCTACATCTTTACGCGTACACCCCAAGTGATTCTTGAATCTATAAATGCCTCCACTAACAACTTTATTACAATACCTACATTTAACTTTTTTCCCATTGTTGTCTACATCAATTCCATGCTCCCAACCTACATCAATCTACTTCCAAGTGAATTCTTCCTTTTCGAACTCTCTCTAGATGATTTGGAAGATGACATTTTAACTCAATCAATATTTAAAATCCTGTAAGAAAAAAAAAAGAAAAAAGAGTAAAGAGAGCTATGGTAGAAAGTAGAAACTATAAAGTACTATTACATATTTACAAATTACATATATAAAGTAAATTGCTCATGCTTATGCTCATGTAACAAGTAATTACTAATTAGAACTAGAAGAGATAGCAAGAAAAATAACTATAAAGCTTCTCTTTAAATCATCATCAAGAAAAGGAAGCAAAACATAAGGGTAACAAGCTTTACATTCCATAAAGCTAGAAAAATGAGTATATTATAACTAAGTAATATAATCCCATTTCTAAATTATAACAATGCCCATTAAGTAGAGCATTGTATGTAGGCCTACGATGGTTGCTGTTGGTTCAAGGTTTGTTCCAACTTCCAAGCCCTTTTGGTGGAGTCTATAGAATCATATTTAATAAGTTCTCCAATCACCATCACAACTTATACCGAGTTTAAAACTTCGTTCAGAAAAGATATTGGTGTGTCATGAAATGAGTGATATTCCAATCCTCCATTTGGTAGATGTTACCAATTAGTATTCTTTTCCAAAACTGCAAAGTAATTGCAATAGTATGCATGGTTTCTCCATACAATGAGAGAATGTAAATTTTCATACTGCTGTATAAGAGTTTGTTTCATATACTTCTGGTTTCCGTTAAGGAAATATGCAGTTTTCAAGGTACATATTATAATTGATTTGGAATTTATCAAATTCCGTATTGCAATCTTTTTAGACATTGTTGAAAAAAAAATCTATTTGTTTAATCCAGTGACAGAAGAATTTAAATTTATGGAGATGTAATTTCTGTAGAAAACTATAGTTATAGTCATTGTTGACATGATCTTTAATCCCTTCAGATAGAAAAAGGGACTAAATATTCTGCCCTGCAACCGATAGACAAATAGGTTGCCTTCCTCAATGCATATCCTGAACTCTGGTCCTCTTATTCTACATGGAGCTTTCTCCTAGTCTTGATAAATCGAACTTGTAACATATATTTGACTGGCTAAGTTTAGCAATTCTGTCAAAACAGATTGATTTATGGTAACCCTATCCCATTTAGTATTTTGATGTTGTTGCTGTAGACACTCAGTTATGTTAAGCATGTGACAAATTCATTATGGCCTCCAGAAATAAGTGTCGAGATTCACTCAACTTTCTCCTGTTGCAAACCTTCTCTAGAAGATATAACTGAAAGGATTATATAATCTATGATGCACTAAATTCTAATAACCACCTTTTTTCTTCCAATAATAATAATAAATAATTAAAAAAAAATGCTGGTTATAGCTAACATCTTGATTCAAACTTGCTCAAGCACATTCAGCTGCTGACTTCTATATGTTAAACCACAAGTACATTCATTTCCATGATTTCAATTGATTTTCACTGACCAATTTCCCAGTTGAGGGGCTTTTGAATTCGAACATATTTCAAGACCCTTAACACGAAGCCCCACAAGCAAAAAAGCAGATCCTTCCTAGATATGATCAAATGAACATCACAAAAACATTATCAAACGAATATCACCCCTATAATTAGAAAGCTAATCACTGTACTTCTGAAGCATAAATACCTATTCACAAGTGTATTGCTGGTCATCAAATTCCATAGAAGTATTGCCCATTCACAAGCATAAACGAAATACCCATTCACAAGCATAAATATTCACATGATACACTACAGTAGAAGTATTGCTAGTCATACAAGTTATACCTGACACAAAACCCATGTCTATGAAGAAGGATCTCAGCTCGGTGGCTTGCTGCAAGAAGGATCGCTACTTGGCGCTCGCTGTTTTGAATTTTGATCAATACACAATCGTAACAAGAAGGAGAAGGATCGCTGGCTCGTTGCTCATCCTCGGTGCTCGCTGTTTCGAATTTCTATAAGCTCAGCTCAATGTGGAACTATGGATCTCGACTCGCCTCTCTGTTTTCACTATCGTACAAATCGTTGAATCGTACGAGTTAACTCGCGATTTTGATAACAATGATTACATCTATTATAATTGTGAGTTTCATCACAAGCTTACTTGTAGAGAAGTAAAGGCATTGTGTGAGAGTGAATTGACTATGAGGATAGCTTCTACTAAGTTTTAGTGGTATTATTCACATTCTCATAAATTTTCTTGTGCTCTAGATTGGAGTTCATAGTAAATTTCTAGTGGTTACTG
>JBBMOL010002882.1:0-20293 GCA_037954665.1 Laguncularia racemosa
TAGAGCACTTTTCTAGATGATATCTTACTCCAGGTTATTAGATTGTTTAAGATCATTCCTCAAGTAGTATTAATCATCACAAAGCATTTGTGGGATTATTAGCTCATGGAGCATTTTCTTACTAGAACCAAGTTCAAGATAACCAGCCAATTAGGGTGTTACCCCATTTAATCTGTAGGCAAAAAATGGTGTCTTTTTTTTTCTTTGTAGTTAAGTTTTCCAAACTTTACCACAAAGAGGGGCAGTTGAAGCACTTCATTTTTGCCCTTAATAATTAATAATGGTCAATTTTCAATTTTTTCCTTTTTTTAATTTTTCTTCTAATTTAGCAAAATAAAGGAAAAATATTCAAAATAAATAGGGGAAATATACCAATTTTAGAAAATAATAGTAGAAATAATAAGAAAAGGAGTTAAATAATTTTTACAAATTTTTAGAATTTCAAAATAATAAATATTGCAACGCATATATGCAAATTGCGTTTAATAAAAAAAAAAGAGAGAGAGAAAATGGGCTAGCCCAACTGGTTCGAACCATTGCCTAATGCACGCACGCGCTGGGGGGGGAGGGGGTGCACTCGGTCGCAAGTTCGAATCGCGGGGGAAGCAGATTCGTGTTTCATTTTTTTTCTTCCCTGAGCCATGTGTTAGTAGCTGATTGGACGACATAGCGCACACACCGGGTGCATGTTCATCCCCTACCTCTATCCGAAACAGTCGCTGACCAGGGGGAAAAAAGAAATCTGGCCGTTTCAATGCGATTTTTTTGTACAAATCCACTAGATCTTTAACCAAAATAAGATAAACATCATCCAATTGGAATCAAATCGCAACAAAAGCAAAGATTTACAAGAATCAAGAGCAAATTGGAGATAGGTTTCAACCGCAAATCTGATTTGTCCCAATCGAAGGAAATCTAAGCTTATCCAGCTCGATTTTTAGTGCCTATAAATAGAGCACGATGTGGGGAAGCAAAAACGCATATCAAAAGAGTGAAAAGAGGGAAAATAGGAGAGTTTGAAGCCTCGCCAGAGTTCCTCCAAGTCGCGACCGCTGACTAAGCACTGAACCACCACCTGGAGGCGTTTCTGAAGAAATTCACTGCCATCAATAGCTTCTTTACCCCCTAAAAGCTAGGAAACCGCCTTCAAATGCTCGAAAAAAACCGTCGGAGCACCATTTTGAAGGACCTGCGACCGACACCCCTGTTGACCCTGTCGAGTATAATTTTTTATTTTTTTTTTCATTTATATTCCTAGTTGGATTTATACTAGACCCTATGCTCATCTAATAAAAATCATCGATTTGAACTAGGAACTTCATTTCATTTGGACTCGCCATCCAACCGACGTTGGGAAAGATTACTGAGTTAGAACTAACTGAGCGGATTAATCCTAATTTGGACAACTAGTCAGCGAGATCTCCTCTTTTCATTTTTGTAAAAGAGGAAAGGAAAACTAGAGTTTCTGGACTTGGGGGCTAACCTATTAAAACTTTAAAGTTACTACCTTATTCTTCTGAAATTAAAACCATATTCTAATGTCTTTTCCTTTATTTATTTTTATTTTTATTTTTACTATTTTTATTATTTTGGATACATGCAAAACAAATTGTAACAACTTGGAAAATGATTTTTTTTTTATTATTTCTTTTTAGAGCTGCCCTATAAGGGTGTCTACATACTTACTATTCAGGATTAAACAAATCGTAGTTGCACCACTCAACTTCTCACTAAAATATGCTATGGGTCTCTTTTCCTGCATTATACAGCACCAATTCCTATCCCAGAAGCATCACATTCCATCTCAAAAACTTTGTCAAAATCAGGTAAAGCAAAAAATGGAGCACAAGTGAGTTTTTCTTTTACCTCTTCAAAACTCCTTTAGGCCCTTTCACTCCAGATGAAAGGTACATTCTTTTTAGTCAGTTCAGTGAGAGGACTAACAATACTACTGAAATTATAGACAAAGCGTCTATAAAAAGATGCAAGTCCATGAAAACTTCTTACCTTAGTAATTGAGGTAGTTGTTGGCCATTCCCTGATTGCCCTCACTTTCTCCTCATCCACCCTAACACCTGAGCCAGATACAACAAAACCCAAAAATGTTACCTTAGTTTGGTAAAACGAACACTTCTGGAGTTTGCAAACAGCTGTTGTACCCTCAATACTGAGAATACTGCCCGAATGATGCTCCAAATGTTATTATAGGTTTTTGCTGTAAAAACAAAATATCATCAAAATAAACAACAACAAATTTTCCTAGAAATTCTTTTAGTACATGATTCACCAACCTCATAAATGTACTAGGAGCATTACTCAAACCAAAGGGCATAACCAACCACTCATACAGCCCATGACGTGTTTTGAAAGCGGTTTTCCATTTGTCCCCCTCTCTCATCCGAATTTGATGATATTCGCTTTTAATCTACTTTGGAGAAAACCTGTGAATCATGTAACTTATCTAACATATCATCAAGTCTAGGAATATGATACATATATTTGATGGTGATTTTGTTGATGGCTCTGCTATCGATACACATTCTCTAAGTACCATCCTTCTTAGGAACAAGAAGGGCGGGAACAGCACATGGGTAGAGACTTTCTCTTATAAACCCCCGCTCAACCAACTCATCCACCTGGTGCTTCAATTCTTTAGCCTCATCAGGATTCATGCGATATGTGGGTCGGTTAAGTAATACTGAACTGGGCATAAGATCAATAGTATGCTCTATCCCTGCCAAAGGTGGAAACCCTACTGGAAAATCATTAGGAAAAATGTCAATATACTCATTCAGTACCTGAGAAACTACTAAAGGTAGAGACTGTGGTTCCTGCACCCCTAGTGCACATCTCAGCTGAAGCAAGTATACTGGAGTCTCTTCAATAACTAGCCTTTCCATTTCACTCTGTCCCATCAATAATACCTTCTTTTCCTTAGAATCATTACACTGTACTGAAGCCCTTTTAACCTCTATTGACCTACTGATCTGTTGCTAAACCTTTTGGACCTCTGAAGGTGACATCAGATTCAGAATAACGCGTTTGCCTTCCTTTTGGAACACATAAGTATTCCTAAAGCCATCACAATATTTATCCTCTACATTGAATGGTACCCTTGCTCTTTGGTTCACATGCAAACTCTCCTGATCACTAAGCCAATGCAATTTATATGGTTTAGGATGTGGAGTAATGGTAAGTCTTAGCTTCGATACTAACGATGCGGCTATTACATTGGTATAACTATCACCATCAACTATAAGGACACATTAATTTCCTCATACCCTACAAGAAGTATGGAACAAGTTTTCCCTTTGTTCTTCATCCTTATTAGTGAATGTAGTTAATGTTCGGCGCAACACATTAGCCTATTGAAACATCTCACTAGATATTGTTGTGTTTAAATTCAACACCACAATAATAATCTTCACACCTTCCACGGCTCAAGTACATAACTACTCTTAAGTAGATAGAATTTAAATTCAGCTCCAAGTTCTTAAGTAACTAATTCAATTACTTTCACACTTTAATGACTTATTTGAATTTTAAATTCTATTACTCAACCTTCCTTTTCTTATTTTGATTCCACACTACAAATAACCACAATGTGCAGCACCTCAACAAATACAAAAATACACAAATCCACCGCCACACTACTCCTCTTTGCTCACGGTGCTAAGATGCTTTATGCTACAATTAGCAATATCCTTGACAACACATATAATAACTAACATCAAATATACTCAACCTCCACTAATTAACAAGAATAACTCCAAAATTCACTTCTCAAGCCACAATACAATTTCACTTCTACAATTATAACCAAAACCGCAACTTCCAAGCAAGATAAGGCAGCTCACTTTCAAATTCAAAAGAAGTTCAATAAATGTACAACTCCACAAATGGTAAGAGGCTTTTTCAAATTGAAATGATACACAATTAACTATGACTTAATGTGTGTTTGAAATTTCAAATTGACCTCTTAATGTATACTTTCAATTCTGATTTCAAATCTGAAAATGACAATTGTAATTCCTCGAATTTCCGAAAATGCACACACTACACAATTCCACTTCACGATTGCAACACTTCCACAATTGGTAAGAAGTAATTTTCAAATTCGAATAACCATACATTAACTTCTTCAATCTTAATGTTTGTTTTGAAAATCAAATAATTTCCAATTCTTCCACACTACTCAAATATGGAAATGCTCAAGCACTCCTCTAATTTTCTAAAATAAACAATGTAAGAATCACAATTTTTCTTCCTGCACAATTGCACTTCCGAAATTGCACTCAAAATTCACTACTTTCCTCTTCCTCCACGGTGAAGTCCACAACATAGAAGCTTCAACAAGTAATCAAAACTCACTCCAACATGTAGCAAATTCAACCTCTACTCAAGACAATTCATGCCACTTCAAACAACTACAACAACAATTTTAATTTACTCCCAATTTCGGAATTGAAAATGTAAGAACATAAACCTCAAATTTTCGAAATTCAAAATCAAATAACCCTTGTCACAACCTCAAGCTCTAGTACCAAAAGATGATGTGCCTAAAACCAATATTAAGCACAAGCAAAACCACTTTGAAAGACAATCAAACAATGTTAATCAAACTAGTTTAATAATTGCACAATTCCTCAATATTATGAACCAATTCTTAAACAACGGCGTGTTCAATCTTAATTCCAAGTATGATGATGCTCTGATACCAAATTATGATGTGCCTAAAAGGGGATTAAGCACATGAAAATTAAACCAAA
Organism: Laguncularia racemosa; assembly: GCA_037954665.1. NCBI lineage: Eukaryota > Viridiplantae > Streptophyta > Magnoliopsida > Myrtales > Combretaceae > Laguncularia > Laguncularia racemosa. Next base: position 4,770 of record JBBMOL010002882.1, read on the forward strand.
TAACAATCCCTAAATGACTAGGACAATTCGGTTTAAGATGAAGCAATTGTAGCGTGACCCTAATTGCAATATATGGTTCGAATGATGTATTACATGAAATGGATCAACAAAATAGTATATTCCTCAATGATAATCACAAATTATACTTCAAAACCCACGTGATTACTACTCAAAATCCACAAGAAAATAACCGTGATGCCCCTTCCACAACAAATACTTTCACGGTTCAACAATGTGTAAAAATGAGGAATATAATAAGAACTCAAATTAGCACAATAATTTGAATAATTATGAATCAAATCTAACCAAGAAATATTCAAATTCAACCCTCGATATTACATACTAGAGAAGAAAAGAAATCACAACAAATTGAAATTGATATAACTCACAATTTTAAGTGTTGCACTCGCCACAATCTCAACTCTTAGGATTGAAATTGATAAGAGGAAATTTGAATTAGGAAACCCTAATTCTCTCACGTGAAAATAAGTGTTTTTTTTTGAAAAATTTGCCTCCTAAAAACCCTACTTAAGCAAGTATTTATACTTGCTCCCTTTAGGGTTAGAAAGCACACAAAATTACAACTATGCCACTTTTAGGGTAGCCGGTCCTAAATGAGAATTACAAATGAAATGAAAGTGTCTTAAAAGAAATTACAACATAAAATTTTCCATGCAAATGACAAATATATAAAAAAAATTAGTCTTCAAGATGCCAGTCTTCAGGGTACTTTCGAATTGAGCCCCGATGAGGATCCCAACTCACTTAAAAGTATAAGTGATTGGGCACCCTGTAGGACTGATAAGTGAACCTGCTGGAATGCATAATAATTATAAGGTAGGAATGAAGAAAATAAATTAGCATCCTCGGGATTGGGTTTCTCATGTAAGATTCTCAAAACTAAGTTATGTAGACCCTTAGCTCGGGCCCTAGTAATTGGTCCTGTAGGAGTCTGATTCCTATCACCGGTTTGTTTTCCTAATATATCTAAAAAGATTTGAAAAAATCTGTTAAATCTTGCCCGAATTTGCTTTGTTTTTCTTCTATTCCCGTCGTTGCTGTTGTTATCCAGAGGAAGGAGAAAACCATGTTCCCTGCATGTGCCTGTTTCGACCAATTGGGTGTTGCCATGTGGTAGTTGGGAAAGAAAAAAAAAAATGAAAATGGCAGCAAGTGCCCCTCGTGGAATTCGAACCCATGATGCACCCCTCCCCGCACACATCAAACCGTGACTCAAACCAATTGGGTTAGCTCATTTTCTCGTTTTTTTATTAAATGCAATTTACATACATGCATTGCAATTTTTATTATTTTTATATTATTTTGAAATTCTAAAACTTTTTAAAAATTATTTAACTCCTTTTCTTACCATTTTCCAAAATTGATATATTTTCCCTATTTATTTTATTTTTTAATATTTTTCCGTTATTTTTTCTAAATTAGAAGAAAAATAAAAAAAGTGAAAAATTGTAAATTAATGATTAGGAGCAAAAATGGGGTGTTTACAGCTGCTCCTCTTAGTGGTAAAGTTTGAAAAACTTAACCACGAAGACAAGAAAGATGCCATTTTTGGCCTACGAATTGAATGGATAACACCATAGTTAGGCTAATTATCTGGAGCTTAGTCTTAATAGGAAAATGCTCCATGAGCTAATAATCCTACGAGTGTTTTGTGATGGTTGGTATTGCTTGGGGAATGATCTTAAACAACCTAACAACTTGAAGTAATGTATCGTATAGAAAAGTGCTTTGTGGGCTAACTAATCGATACCTAGAAACATCTCAAGGATTGTTTAGGAGTGTGTTATTATGAGTGGAATAACTGATAATAGGAAGTGTCTTATCGGACTAGCAACTCTAAAGAGAATATTTTCTAAGGAAGCGCTTTTATGAGCTGGCCACTTGCTAATAGAAGCGTCTGGCTAGACTAGTGACTGTTTAGGGAGAAATGCCTTCGAAGAGTGCTCTCATGAGCTGACTAATTGATATCAGAAAGTGTCTTATAGGGCTAACAACCTTAAAGGGGATAATCTAGATAAGTGCTTCTGTGAGCTGACTAATTGTTAGATTATCTTAGAAAAGTGCTCTTATGAGCTGACTAATCAATTATCTAGAAAAGTGCTCTTACGAGCTGACTAATCAGTAGATTATCTAGAAAAGTGCTCATATGAGCTAACTAATCGATAGATTATCTAGAAAAGTGCTCCTATGAGTTAACTAATCGATAGATTATCTAGGAAAGTACTCCTATGACCTAACTAATCAATAGATTATCTAGGAAAGTGCTCTTATGAGCTAACTAATTGATAGATTCAAAAAGCGTCTTTTTGGACTTGTAACCATAAGAGAGGATATCTTAGAAAAGTGCCCCCTTGTAGGCTAACTAACCAACAGCGGGAAGCGTCTCCGTAGACTTGTAACCTTGAAGAAGAGATGTCTAGGAAGGTATCCCTATAGGCTAATCCTAAGAGAGGATATCTAGGAAAGTGTCCCATTGTGGGCTGACTAACCGATAGCAGGAAGCGTCTCCTTAGACTTACAACCCTGAAGAAGAGGATACCTTAGGAAAGTGCCTCCTTATGGGCTGACTAACCGACAGCGGGAAGCGTCTCTTTAGACTTACGACCCTGAAGAAGAGATGTCTAGGAAGGTGCCTCTATGGGTTGACTTTAAGAACTTTAAGTTATTGTATCTGGAAAAGTGTCCAGTAGTGGGCTAACTTTCAGAAAGAAATATCTAGGAAAGTGCCCCATTATGGGTTGACTTACCTGACACCATTGTTGTTAAAATCGCATTTTAACTCGTATGATTCAACGATTTTACGAGTTTGTATATATATTCCTAGTTAACTCGCATACAAAATCGGAGAGAAGCAAAATTGTAATAAAATCGCGATTTTGAACAGTAAAATCTTTCAAAATCGCGATTCTATCTATTTCAACTGATTCCACAAATATTTCCAATTACAGGCTTAAGCCATTTGGATCGGATCCAAGCCCAGCCCAACCGGCGACTTAGCGCGTCCTTTGCAATTTCCAGCTTGCTACTGTAGCCTGTATGTTGAAGTTCTTCAGAGTTCAAAGGAGAGAGGAGAAGAGAGACAGTGAAAACCAGGAGAGGCAAGCCGAGATCCATAGTTCCACTTCTACACTGAGCTGAGCTAATATTATCAGAACAAAGAGCGCCGAGCAGCGAGCCAACGATCCTTCTCCTTCGTGTTGTTACTTGTTACGATTGTGTATTGAACGAAATTGGAAACAGTGAGCGCCGCCAAGTAGCGATCCTTCTTGCAGCAAGCCATCGAGTTGAGATCCATCTTCATAAACGCGAGTTTTGTGTTAGGTATGACTTGTATGACTAGCAATACTTGTACTTGTATAGTTGTAATGTAGTGTATTATGTAAATTTTTATGCTTGTGAGTTGTGATTGTGAATGGGTATTTGAATTTCGTATTTATGCTTGTGAGTTGTGAATGGGCAATACTTTTAGTGAAGATGAGTTGATGGCTTTCAAGTTCTTCAAGATGAGTTGATAGCTAAATCTCCTGAAACGGCTGACTTTTTTAAAGCACATGGTCTCGACACACGGCCATACCTTCAACTGTGTACTCAATCATGTGTGTTTCTATGGATTTTCCAAGCTCAACATACGACCGTGCCTTCAACCATGTACTCACCATGTGTGCTTCTGTGGGCGTGTTTCCTTGACACACGGCCATGCAATTTAATTACTCGGCTGTACTCTTCCCCTGTTCCTTCCAAAAAGCATTTTTCTTCATGTTTTCTTATCCGATCTCAATCCAAGTTGATATCCGATCTCAATCCAAGTGTTAATTTGTACTTATCAGGTACTTATATAAAGACTTTCAGCTGTTAAAATTTTTTAAGTAAGCTAGCTATTTAATCTTTGAGTTTAAAAGTGGAATATGTTCCACTCCTAAGGCTAAGTAATGGAATTCTGCTAGTTGAACCCAGTCCAGTAGACTCCCTGTTCCGCTCATCCCCTTCGTAAGCTCTTTGATCGGGATACTATTGTAACCTAGTCTAAATGTATTATGTGCTTAAATATCAATGAAGCTAATTCCAAAGAAACTTAATCCTTCATACAAGTTGCATTTAGAGGGTTTAGGTTGAGCATGTGGTGTGCTAAGTTATATTGTTATAATTTGGAAATGGGATTATATTACTTAGTTATAGATTTATAATATACTCATTTTTCTAGCTTTATGGAATGTAAAGCTTGTTACCCCTTATGTTTTGCTTTCCTTTTCTTAATGATGATTTAAAGAAAAGCTTTATAGTTATTTTTCTTGCTATCTCTTTTAGTTCTAATTAGTAATTACTTGTTACATGAGCATGAGCACGAGCAATTTACTTTATATATGTAATTTGTAAATATGTAATAGTACTTTATAGTTTCTACTTTCTACCATAGCTCTCTTTACTCCTTTTTTCTTTTTTTTTTTTCTTACAGGATTTTGAGTATTGATTGAGTTAAAATGTCACCTTCCAAATCATCTAGAGAGAGTTCGAAAAGAAAGAATTCACTTAGAAGTAGATCTGATGTAGGTTGGGAGCATGGAATTGATGTAGACAACAATGGGAAAAAAGTTAAATGTAAGTATTGTAATAAAGTTGTTAGTGGAGGCATTTATAGATTCAAGAATCACTTAGGGTGTACGCATAAAGATGTAGAGCCATGCACCAGTGTCCCAGATGATGTAAAAAATGAAATGTTAATAATGTTGCTAAAAGCGGCAAAATTATCAGAAATGAAGAGAAAGCAAATTCATGGCATTGAAGATTCTGATGATGCTGATGATGAGGTGGAGCAAACAGGGATAAATAAAAAAGAAATGAATTGCATCGACTTCTTTCTGGAACAAAAAAAAAAATTGTCAAAGTGGAACACGGTTAATGCAAGGTATAATTAACCAATTCATGAAGAAAGATTTGAGAGAAGAATGTAGCCAACAAATTGCTCGTTTTTTCTATACTAGTGCAATTCCATTTAACCGTGTCAAAAATCCAGAGTTTGTGAAGATACTTCAAGTGGTTGGTCGATATGGATGTGGGCTTAAACCTCCTTCTTATCATGAGCTAAGGGTGACTTGTTTGAAGAAAGAAGTAGCTCGAACAATGGAATTACTTAATGAATACAAAGCTGAATGGAAAAAAACAGGTTGCTCTATTATCTCTGATGCATGGACTGATAGAAAGAGGCGTTCCATATGCAATTTCTTGGTTAATAGCCCTAAAGGAACGGTCTTCTTATCATCTATAGATGCTTCTGATGTATCCAAGATAACCGACAAAGTTTTAGCAATGTTAGATGATATTGTGGAGAAGGTTAGAGAGGAAAATGTTGTACAAGTTATTACATATAATGCTGCAAATTATAAAGTAGCAGGAGAAAAATTGATGGAGAAGAGAAAATGCTTATATTGGACACCTTGTGCTACACATTGCATCGATTTGATCTTGGAAGACTTTGAGAAGAATTTGAAGATCCATCAGGGGACAATTGCAAAAGGAAGGTGAATTACTACATATAATTATTCCAGGACTATACTTATCTCAATTTTGAGAAGATACACTAAAGGGAGGGACTTGATTAGACTTGGTGCAACTCATTTTACCACTTCGTATTTGACATTAGGTTGCCTTAGTGAGTTGAAAAGTGCATTGATGATGATGTTCACTTCTAGTCATTGGAAATCATGTAAGTATTCGACCACAAGTGATGGAAAGCGGATTCAACAAGTGGTTTTAGATAGTAGGTTTTGGAAGAATGTTATTGTTTATCTTAAAGCTGCATTTCCCTTGATTAAAGTGCTTATATTAGTGGATTCTGATGATCAACCAGCTATAGGTTTCATTTATCCAGAAATGGATCGTGTTAAGTAGAAAATTAAAGCAAACTTTAACAATGTGAAGAAAAGGTAATATCGTAACTTGTTAGCTATATATATATATATATATTCTTTAGTGCTAATTTTAAATTTTCATTTCTAAATTGAAATCATATTTATTTAATGTAGTTATGAACCTATCTTCAAGATTATTGACAAGAGATGGGAGCTTCAACTTCATAGACCATTACATGCTGCAGCTTATTATTTGAATCCCATTATCATTATAGTGATGATTTTAAAGTTGATGTCGATGTTAAGATTGGATTATATAGTTGCATAGAGTGTATGGTTTCTAATCCAATAGAAAGGTGTAAGATTGATATGCAGCTTGAAAGATTTAAGGATGCTAAGGGACTATTTGGCATTGAAGCTGTAAGGTTAGCAAGAAACAAAAAAGCTCTAGCTAAATGGTGGGATTCATATGGAGATAAATGCCTAGAACTACAAAATTTTGCTATTCGTGTTTTAAGTTTGACTTGTAGTTCTTCAGGTTGTGAGCGAAATTGGAGTGCATTTGAAATGGTACGATACAAATAGTTCTTTTATTCAATTTTATATATTATTACTTATTAAGATTATGAATCTTATAAAGTTATGTATAACCTTTTTCATTTTCAGGTCTATACCAAAAAGAGGAATAGGTTGCATCAACAAAAGATGAATGATTTAGTCTTTGTAATGCATAACTTGAAATTAAGAAATAGGAAAGAAAGATGCATTGCTGACACTGACACTTTTACTTTTACTGTTGAAGATCTCTCATCTGATGATGAATGGATAGTTGAAGAAGAAAATGTGTTTGACTCATCAAATGAGAATGAAGGTCAGGGTGTGTTACATATCTTTCCAAGTCCAAGGGATGAAGATAAAGATGACGCGGAGGAGGACGAAATTGGTGCTTATGTCAATTTGGAGAGTCCTATCAGTAAGTCTCTAATCCCAAATGATTTGGACCTTCATGATATTGATAATGTTGAAGTTGAAATGCAAATAGGAACTTCAAAAAATTTGGAATTAGAGGATATGGAAATCATTGGTAGCAGTACACCTCATGATGATGTTGACATTGATGAAGATGCAAATGATGATGATGATGATATGGATGAGAGAGATGGTGGAAATTGTGATGATTTATTTTAGTTTTTGTTTTGTAATATGATTTATGATTTCATAACTTTTATTGAGACTTTTGGTTGATTATTTATATTATACAACTTATGCTTGATTATCTATATTATGACTTTTATTGTACTTTATGACCCAATTCTATGCTGAAATTTTTAATTTATATTATCCATTATATTTTTTAATGACTACTGTAAGTAAATTTTTAATATTTAAAGGTTATTTTATAAAGGTTGTAAAAACTTACGTTTTTACGTTCCGTTTCTATATTCCGATTCTACCGACCCCCTAGCGATTCTACGTAAAATCACGATTTTGACAACCATGCCTAAAACTTTTGACAACGCTTCTAGCGAACTGGTTAAATGATTGATAAGGGATGTCTTTTAAAAATGCTTATTTTGGAATGTGTGATTCATGATGAAATGATGGTTATTTACTCTAAAATGCTTACTGGTTTATCGTGGATAGTAACCAAACAACCAAACCTTTGTGTTGGTTGGCTCCTTTTTTGCTTGCTCTTGCTTCAAACAAGGCTGAGGGTCTTGATTTATTTTCCTTCTTATGAGCATGGCTCTTGTGATTGTAGTGTTATCTTATTAATGCAACAAGTTTAATGCTCAACAATAGGTATAATTATATTACAAAATCTATTGAAATTTATTATCATTTCAATATTCATTGTTCATTGTGAGGCGATGGGTATTGTGTGTATATGGACATTTGCTTTAATGAGAATTGGTTAAAATGATTGATCATTTAGAGACATTAACTTTGCTTGTAAAAGAAATGAAAACTAAACTCACCGAAATATGTATTGAATATTGGCATTCATGAATCCTAGAAAAATTTCAATTTTCTTGCCTAAGGATAGTACATCTTAACAGCATCTGTATTAATAGGGTCTCTCAATTATGGACCATCCATTTGAGTTAATATTAAAGCTCTTCCTGACAATACCTTTTTTACAACATATGGGCCCTCATAGTTTGGGGTGAACTTCCCTCTCGAATCTTGAGCATTCGAGAGAACTTTCTTTAGCACCAAATCTCCTTCTTTGAAACATCGAGGTTTCATTTTCTTATTGAATGCTCGGGCCATTCTTTGTTGATAGCATTGGCCGTGACATAACGCAACGAGTCTTTTTTTGTCTATTAAATTCAACTGATCAAGCCTCTTCTTTACCCAATCTAACTCATCTAACTACGCTTCTGATAGGATCCTAAAGGATGGTATTTCAACTTCAATTGGTAGGACTGCCTTAGTACCGTATACCAAAGAATAAGGGGTAACTCCAGTAGATGTTCGAATTGAGGTCCTGTAAGCCATGAAGGCGAATGGTAGCATCTCGTGCCAATCTTTGTAAGTGATTGTCATTTTCTCAATAATTCTCTTAATGTTCTTATTGGCTGCTTCTACTGCCCCATTCATCTGAAGACGGTAAGGAGTTGAATTTTTGTGGTTTATATGGAAGTGTTGACACAAATCTATCATCAACTTATTGTTGAGGTTGGTGCCGTTATTGATGATAATTGATTCAAGAACTCCATATCGGGCTATTATATCTCTCTTCAGGAATCAAACTATTACCCCTTTTATGACACCGGCATATGATGAAGCTTCCACCCATTTGGTGAAGTAATCAATGGCTACCAATATGAATCTATAACCATTGGATGCTTTGGGAGTGATTGGCCCAATGATGTCAATTCCCCATATGGAGAAAGGTCATGGCACGAATAACGAATGAAGCTCCTTAGGCGGGGCATTTATTCGATTTGCATAAACTTGACACAAGTGACAGTACTTGACATATTTGATGTAGTCTGATTCCATGGTTAGAAATAGTAGCCCATTCTCATGATTTTTCGGGCTAGCATGTAGCCATTCATGTGAGGTCCACATATTCCTTCATACACTTCTTTCATTAGTTCACATGCCTCTTTTTCATCTACACATCTTTGCAAGGTGGTATCAAGTGATCTTCTAGAAAGTATAGGCCCATTTAGTAAGAAATGACTTGCTAACCTTCTGAGTGTTCTTTGGTCATTTTTGCTAGCCATTTTGGGGTACTTGCTATCTTGGAGGAAAGTTTTGATATCGTAATACTAGGGCTTATCATCTTGCGCCTTTTTGATTACCAAACGGGCTGATTTTCAATTTCTATTTTCAATGGTCAAACTTCGACTCCCCCTGTTATCTGAATCATAGATGCTAGTGTGGCGAAAGCATCTGTAAAATGATTTTGAGTCCTCGAGATGTCTGTGAAGGTGACTTCTTCGAATTCGTTGATTAGCTCTGTCAAATGTTGATGGTATGGCACCAATTTGAGGTCTTTAGTCTTGTATTCCCCTCTTGTTTGTAATATGATGAGTGAAGAATCTCCATATACTTCTAATTCATGGATTTCCATGTGGCAAGCCATTTTGAGGCTAAGGATGCATGCCTCATATTCTGCGATATTATTAATATATGGGAACGTGAGTTTCATTATTGAGGGGAATTGTGTTCCTTCTAACGATATTAGCACTGCCCTAATCCCACAATTGAATACATAGGCAACTTCGTCAAAGAACATATTCCATTTAGGGCTTTGGTCTATCCCGTAATCTTTTGTTCATTTGCCCTCCGCTATTAGTATATTTTCATCAGGGAATTAGGCTCGAGATTCTCGGGGATCTTCAACTAGGTGTTCTACCAACTGATCGACTAAAGATTGCCCTTTTATCGAATTTTGATTTTTATATGTGATATCAAATTTTGATAAGAGCATTTTCCATTTAGAGATTCTCCCTAACAAAACGGGCTTCTCTGCCAAGTATTTCAAAGGATCATGTCTTGTCAGTAACTCAATGGGATAGTAAAGGGTATATTGCCTCAATCGGTGCATGACCTAAATTAAAGCACGGCAAGTCCTCTCTATTTCATAATACCTCTGTTCCCCATCTGTGAATTTCTTGCTTAGATCATATATGGAACGTTCTCTCCCCTCTTCATCTTTACGTCCCAACACGCACCCTATGGATTCAAAGAGTATCGTAAGATATAAGAATAAATGCTTTCCTTATTTTGGAACTATCAAAACTGGGGGATTTATGAGATAGTCTTTGATTGTTCTAAATGCTTCTTTGCATTCATCGTCCCATTCTACCGGTATTCTTTTTTAACAGACGGAATAGTGGGTGGCATTTGTCTGTGAGCTGTGAGATGAAACGGGCTATGTAATTCAACCTTTCCAGCAAACCTCTTACCTCTTTAATAGTGCGTGGAGAGAGCAGTTCTAGTATGGCCTTTAGTTTGTCTAGGTCAATTTTGATGCCTTCTCAGCTTATGCCAAGCCTTAACAACTTGCTTGTTGTGACCCAAAAAGTGCACTTTTCAGGGTTTAATTTGAGTTAGAACTTTCTTAGCCGCTTAAACAATTTCCTTAGAATAGCTGCATGGCTTTCTTCTCTTTTAAACGTGGCTATCATGTTATCCACATATACTTCCACCTCTCAATGCATCATGTCTTGAAGTATTGTGACCATGGCTCTCTGATACGTTGCTCCAGCGTTTTTCAAACCAAAAGGCATAACTTTATAACAAAAAATTCCCCATGTTGTGATAAAGGTTGTTTTAGTTTTATCTTCTTCAACCATTTTTATTTGATTATATGTTTAGAAACCATCCATAAATGAGAAGAGATGGTTCCCTTCGGTATTATCTACCAAGACATCGATGTGAGGTAGAGGGAAGTTGTCTTTTGGCATAGCTTGATTTAAATCTTGGAAGTCTATGCATACTCGCACTTTCCCATTCTTTTTTAGAATGGGGACTATGTTTGCTACCCATTCCGGATAGTCTGATACCTCAATGAATCCCACTTCTAGTAGCTTTTTTACTTCCTCTTTAATTTTTAGTAAGATGTCAGGCCTGAATTTTCTCAATTTCTATTTTTTATGTTTAACATCTTCCTTCATGGGAAGCTTGTGAACTACTATTGATTGGTCGAGTCCTAGCATGTCGCCATATGACCAGGTGAATACATCTGCATATTCAGTCAACAACTCGATTATTTCATGCTTCTGCTCGTCACTCAAGTTGGCCTCAATCTTGAGGTTTTTGGGTTCCTCAACGCTTCCTAGATTTACTGTCTCAATCGACTCGTTAATTGAAATTTTACTTTGTTCATGTTTTTGCCAATTTTCTTGTATTATTTCGTGGTCAGGGACATCGCCTCCAATGGCTGACCCAGCAGTGTTAGAAACGATATCGATGTTTTCAATACTTATCTGCGCAAAATGTCCCTGATGTTCAACAGTAAGGAATCTATAAGTAAAGTGAAGCGAGAACATGTATGTATAAGCAAAAGAAATAAGCTGCAATTTATTAAATCTGAAAAATAATCACAATAGAAATTTGTTTAATAATGGTTCCCTATCCTTGAGCTGACCCTGTGTTATCAATAGGATAACAAAACCAATTGTCAAGAGTTGGATGCTAGTTAGATGTGCGAGAGGCTGAGACTCCATTGCTGACATCAGTTTTGCTTATGCTTGGCTCTTGAATGGTAGTTGCTTGCCTGAATGATTGTTAGAGGGGTGGAAAATGCATCTGGGTATCTGTAGGCTTCTCTTTCTTTTTGCCCTTGATACCTTTTGCTTGTACCTCTTCTTGGGATGTAGGAATGTACCCGAGCCCAAACGTCCCTTACTGTCCTTCTTTAAATCGATGGCCTTCTTTGCTAGTTACCACACTCACCTTATTGAATATTTGGAGACCAAAGTCTTCGAAACCGTCTTCCCCGATGTAGCGTATGGCAGTCTCTTTATATATGGCATAATCTTGCTTTCCCAGCACGGTGATGATCTATCCATTCGCTATGAACTTGACCTTCTGATGTAAACTTGAAGTTATGGCTCCAACGGTATGTATCCACAGCCTTCCCAATAGTAGATTGAAAGACCTTGGATGTCGAGGACTTGGAAGGAGATGTGGAATATCTGTAGACCAATCTCCACTAGAAAGTTGATTTCCCCCACTATTTCTCTCTTAAACCCATCGAAGGCCTTGACCACTGGCGAGCTTGGCTTAATGTTGCTTGCATTGACCCCCAGTAGGTCAAAGGTGGCTAAAGGGCATACGTTGAGAGAAGATCCATTGTCAATGAGTACTCTAGAGACAATTGTGTCATTGCATTTCACCATTATGAACAGTGGTTTCGTGTGTTGGCTCCATCTTCTCTTAGCTCTTCGGGAGAGAAAGATATCTTATCCATGGTGAAGATTGCATTCGCCACATGGCTCAATTTCTCTATTGTAATGCCTTCTGGTACCTTGATTTGTTTGAGTACTTTGAAGAGTGCTTCCCTATGAGGCTTAGATGTTGTGAGGAGGCCTATAAATGATATATGGGCTGGAACCTTATTAAGTTGTTCCATGATCTTATATTCACTTGCTTTGACCATTTTCATGAATGTAGAGAGCCCCTCTTCTTCCTCTTTCTCTACCGCGGTGTTAGGCTCTTCGGTTGAGATCTTGTATTTAGGGTCATAAATTCTCCTAGAGTGGGTGATTCCTCCTATGATGGGAGGTCTTTCTGAACTGAGAGCCCGATAGTCAAATGGTGCCACCTTATACCTTTCTGAGGGCATTGGGACTTTGAATACATATATCTTCTTTAGAATATGCACCTTAGTAGATTGTCCCTCATACCACTTTATGACTATCGGTTTTTAGTCTAATTTAATCATATTTATGGACTCCTCTCTTTCTTTTGGCAGGTTGTCTTCTTTTTCAAACTCAAGCCACCATGTGGAAGAGTAATTCACCAAGTACTCAAATCTCTCATGTGATTCACTTAGGGTACCGACTGTCGGGTCTCCAACTAACCATCTCCTCTTGATATGTGGTTTAAGGGTTTTATCTGAGGCTTGGCGGGAGTGACTTTCTTACTGTGCTGTTGTTTTTTCCGATTTTGGGGACTCTTTTGATTTGGAGCCCGGCTCTTCGGATGTGATCATATTGACGGTGGGCTTATGGTTGGGCAGCGGATTAGTGTTAACATTGGGTGCTGGTGCATTGACAAAGTCTAACTACATTATTCCGGTGTCAATCAGATCTTGAATCTTATTTCAGAGCCTCCAACATCTATCCGTGGAATGCCCCTCTTGGCCCATATGGTAATCACACTTGAGGCTTGGGTCAAAATTCCTTGGCTTGTATCGATCACTTAGGATCTCAAAGCTGATCAAATTATTGACTCGTAGCCGAGCAAAAACCCAGCTGAGCGGAATCGGTATCGGAGTGAATTGTCTTGTGACTTTGGGAGCCCGGGTGTGATTCATTGGTGATTGTTGGATTGGGGCATTCGTGGTCTAAAATGTCATGCGGGACCCAACCCTGTCTACTCTGCTGGAGTTAACCATGCTGACGGCAGATTCCTTAGCTTTGCTACCTCCTACAGGCCTCTACGATGATGTGATTCTGGAGGGTCTACTATCTAGAGTCTCCCAGATGTGATGGCATTCTCGATTCGGCACCCTATTGCCACTACTTCTGCGAAACTGGGTGACGTCTGGCCTACCATATGTGAGAAGTAAGTCTTCTCCAAAGTGTTGACGAAGATGAATGTTAACTCTTTTTCAGAGATCAAGGTTGTCACCATAGCAGCCTGAACTCTCTAACGCTGGGCATACTCCTTGAAAGACTCGGTGTGTTTCTTTCAAAGACTTCTTAGATCCATCATCAAAGGGGCAACTTGAATGTTAAATTTGTATTGGTCATAAAATGCTCGAGCGAGTCTTTCCTAGGTGTTGACTTGGCTGAAGTCCAAGTGTGCATACTAGACGAGGGCGAGGTCTGTAAAGCTGTCTTGGAAGGTCTGGATCATGAGTTGGTCATATTGGGCATATTTGCTCATCTTTCGTACATACAGCCTTGTATGCCTCTTAGGGCATCCAGTGCCATCATATTTTTCAAACTCTAAGGTCTTGAACTTCTCTAGGTATACCTCCTCCCCATATACCAGTAGGTTGGTGATTCCTGCCTGCTCAAAACCGTCAACCCCCTCTAGTGTCTTCATTTTTTCAGCCAGTTGTTAGAACATCTTTCTCTCTGTCTCCTTTTGCCTATCTTCCATTTCTCTCTTTATGTCGCTCGAGGTTGGACCAAGGTTGACTCTCGGTTTATGCTCAAATGCTGGGTTAAGGTGGGAATTGATCTCCTCATACTCTGGAGGTTGACCGTCTACTGCCTTCCCTTTTCTGGCCCTTAAATGTTCTTCTTGAGTTAGTTGGGTAGTGCAAAGTGAGGCCAATACTCTCAGTTAAGAGGTGGACTTGTGCAGCCAATTGTTGGACCGTTTGTTCTAAGGATACGATCCTAGGGTCCGAGGCGGTATCAGCACCGGTGTTGTTGCAGTTGTCGTTGTTGTTGCCACTATTTGCCATTTTGGTCTTTGAGTGAGTGTGGATTGGTTCCTTAAAGGGTTCAGTTGTTTAGGAGCTATCTTGATACCTAGGTGCGCATTTTTCTTAGTTTAATGCATGTATGTAAATATGATGCATGTATCACACAAATGCTAGAAATAAAGGGGCCAACAATTGATTAATGATATAATACTGAAACTTTATTTTTATTAGTATTGAAACTCAGAGTTCGGTACTTAAAATATGAAAAAGTAAAAGTACAATGCTAATATAGTTCTTAGTCCTCTTCTTCTTCTGCTGTGTAGGCGCCAGTTTTCCGCTGATGATAATTTCCAACTCTTTAACTCTAGCTTGGGTCTTCTCCAACTAAGCTTCCAAGGCCTTATTCCTTTGATCAAACTCTTTGAATCTACCCTTCCAGATATCCTTTTTGTAGTCTATAACTTCAAAGTAATACTTCCATCACGGCCCTAACTTGTTTCAAGTAGGTTTCTCAATTCTGAGACCCGCTTTGTCTGGCTCGAGTGGTGGCATCTAGGACTTGGTATGCCCTTTCTCCTATCTAATATAGCCGGGGGAATCACGAATCCCTGGTAGCTCGATGTTTACCCACTTCTCCATCTAGGTCTCCGAGGTCTATGTTGGGACTCTCAATTTGGGCTTCCCATAGGGCTTATAACCTTTGCCAGTTTAGAGGATACCAACCCTTTGTAGGACTAGATGGTTACTTTCGAGTCTAATTTTTTATTTCCTATTCCCAATCCGATCTATACTAGACCCTATGCCCATCTAATGTAGATCCTCGACTTGATTTAGGAATTTCGTTTTGTTTTGGAGTCGCTACCCAACGTTGTTGAGAAAGATTGAATTAGGACTAATTGAGCAGATTATTCCTAAAATTTTGGGCCACTAGTCGTTGTGATTTCCTCTTCTTGTTTTTTTTGGGAAAAGAGGAAAGGGGAAAACCAGAGTTTTTAAGTTCGGAGGCTAACCTATTAAAACCCTAAGGGTTTCCACCCTAATTTCCTAAAATCTAAACTTTTTCTAGAAATGTCTTTTTTATTTATTTATTT